>CAIGRH010244904.1:0-11180 GCA_903798295.1 Fraxinus nigra | reverse complement strand
TCAATCATTGTACGGAGCATAAAATATTAAATTACACACTCTTCGTGGGATCGACCCTTACTTCCACTACTACATTAGTTTTAGAGGTTTAAGGACTATTTTTGGGTGCCTACGACAGCACACCAGTGTGCATCTGCCTCTACACCCCTTCTTTAGGGCGATGCTGAGGACCTTCATGCTGTCGCCCACCGAGGTTTTGCCAAATGGGTAGAGCCAGTTGGTTGGAGCCTACTTCCTTTGGAAAGAGGTCTCCTTGGGACAGGACATGCCTCTGCATGTCTTCGATACAATTTTCTACGCTAGAGTTGTAGGGAAAGACGATACCAAGGGGTGGTACTACATCACCCCTTATGGGGCTCATGCTCCCTCATAGCTGGGCTCCCTACCTTTATAAAAGGAAGGAAGGAGTCCTAGTTCTGGGTAAGGGACAGGTGGTAGATGGTTGAGGGAGACGGTGTCCCAGCCTGTACTGTGTCAACACAATACTAAGAAGCTTGTGAGTGCCTCGTCTTACAGTTTTTTTATTTATGCCTAGCTCCTTAGTACTAATTCCTTTACTTGTTTGTTTGTATATTCCATTTCCAGATACAAGCTTTCCGAGGCAGAGTGGGATGTGATTGAGGACATATACAAGCATTCTCTGAAGCTCTGAAGCTTTGCCCACCTCCTCGAAAGAAGTCAATACTTCCTAAACTTTGGATTAATGGCCTCTAATGGTAAGACCATCTTGTACTTGCCTTATTTTCATGTTTCTTTTGTAAATTCCAACTTTTCCTTGACACTTGTAGATAAATTTTCCAAGAAGGAATATCCAGTACTAGACATGACCATCATCTTGAAGGCCACTGCCATTGCTGGTGCCAAGGCCCTGAAGCCCTCTTCCTCCTGGGCAAAACAAGTGAAATTGAGGCTTGAATGCCTCAGTAAGGATGATTCTAAGAAGGGACCAGGAGAGGAGGCTCTTACGAACACTCAAATGGCCTCTGACATAGGCAAAGGAATGGCCAAGGAGCCTTAAAAGAAGAGAAAGCTTGCCTACACTAGTAGGGCTTCAGCAACTAAGAAGCACAAAAACAAATTAACACCACTTACCAGCAGCAGCGCCAAATTTTGGTGTGCTGTNAACAAGTGAAATTGAGGCTTGAATGCCTCAGTAAGGATGATTCTAAGAAGGGACCAGGAGAGGAGGCTCTTACGAACACTCAAATGGCCTCTGACATAGGCAAAGGAATGGCCAAGGAGCCTTAAAAGAAGAGAAAGCTTGCCTACACTAGTAGGGCTTCAGCAACTAAGAAGCACAAAAACAAATTAACACAACTCCCCAGCACAAAAACAAATTAACACAACTCCCCAACACAACGTCCCCTTCTGAATAGGAAAGTCCTCAGCAGCCCAAACTCTTCCAATCTTCAATTAAAGCTATCAAAAGGGAGCAGGCTCGGAAAGCCAATGAAGAGGAAAAGAAGGATACACCATCAGCCTCCGAAGCTACAAGGCCAAGTTGAAAGAACTCTAGGGAAGTCTGGGAACTTCTTGGGTGGAAGGGATGATAAAATAGCCCCTGCTGTAGTTGAGATGTTGCCACCAGAAGTAAGGAGTGCCACAGAGGTCTTCAACAGATTCTGGACTGAGAGGTGGCAAAATTATGTGGCTACTTGTGATGCAGTGGACCTTACTGCTACTTTGGTGAGCTAAAGTGCCAGAACTTAAGGGGTGGTACTTGAATACCAAATAGTTTTATCTGATATACAATGGAGGAACAGGGCCTCGTAGGAAAAGTTGAATGCTACTGAGGCTGAGCTGAGAAAGGAGAAGGTAGATCCTATTGAACTGAAGGCCCAGAAAGTAGAAGATGAGGCCAAGTTAGCTTCTGCCATAAGAAGGAGGTGCATGAGTCTCAGTGTGAAATGGCCTCCCTTACGAAAAAGGTCGAAATCTCTAATAACCACCAGACACTCGTTGTTGAGGCCCTCGAGAATGAACTTTGATCTTACTGGATGTAAAGATTTCAATGACTTCATGGAGAAGCAGATAAAGTGGTATGCCTCGGAGGTGAAGAAGTATGAATCTGATGTTCTTGAGGCGGGTGAGATTGCAGTGAGAAATTGCATTGCCAACTTTTACCTCATTGAGAAGTATCCATGCTTTGCTTTATACTGGAGGAAGTTCGCCTATAATGAGGTGGTTGGAAGGGTTAATGAAATTTATCCTGAGTTGGATGCCTCTAAGCTGAAAGCTGAATTTATCAAAGAGAAAGTTCCTCAGACCCCAGCTGAGGAGGATGAAGTGGTTGAAGTTGAGCCTGAATATGCTTCTACAGAAGTGCCTCAGCCTCCCTCGACTGAAGCCCTTGCCACTAAGGCTTAGGCTCCCCACACCCACCCCCAGCTCAAGCTAGTTTAGATTTTTGTAACGCCTATAGGCTCTTGATGTAATTACATTTTTATTTAATGAATGAAAGTTTCCATACTTCGTGTTGTTTATATTTTGTTATTTTTTCTTCAAAGTGATGGGCCACGACAATACACTAGCCATAACAAACTGAACTGAGTTGTAATCTACACATCAACTGAGATGAACTCTAACACCTTTAACTGAACTGCTTTTAATTGCTTAAACTTCAAGCCTTAACTGAATTGACTGAACTTGAATAACTTAAAAAGATTTCAACTTAACTATAATTTGACAACCAGCCTCGCCAGTGCTTTCAATTCCTTTTATTCTGAGGTTCTTTCACCTCGTCATATGTAAAGGCTTAACTTCTTCCTTAGCATTTAGTCTCATCAAAGGAAGGCATGTTATGTACGCCTCAGAGTTCAAACGAGGTGGTCCCTTTGGAGACTCTATTCTCTCATCTGATGCACCCATGCTTCTTTACATGGAGGATGATTCATCCATGTAAAGGCTTCTCCCTTGACGTTCAGCCTAGTCAAAGGAAGGCATGTGATGTACGTTGAAGAGTTCAAACGAGGTGGTCCCTTTCGGGACTTCATCCTCTCAACCAAAGCGCCCAGGCTTCTTTACATGGAGAATGGTTCATCCATGTAAAGGCTTCTCCCATGACATTCAGCCTCGTCAAAGGGAGACATGTGATGTACACCTCGGAGTTCAAATAAGGTGGTCCCTTTAGGGGCTCCATCCTTTCCTCCGAGGCACCCACACTTGAAAACTTTATGAAACAAATCTTTATTTATTTGCAAAGGCTGGGAAAGAACTTCCAGTTGTGATTACATTCCCTTGTATTACATTCTTAAATGTTCAACATTCCATGGATGAGGTTGCATCTTTCCATATATGTCTTTGATCTAGTAGGTACTGGGTCATATCTCCTTTTCGATACGGTAGGGTCATTCCCAATTGGGTCCCAAGGTGCCTACTTCTGGCTCCTTGGAGGACAAGAACACTCTCCGAAGAACTAAGTCATTTATTCGGAAGGATATCTTCTTTACCTTAGCATTATAGTACCGAGTCATCTTCCTTTGGTAGGATGCTAGCCTCAGCTGGGAGTCATCCTTTTTCTCCTCAAGGAAATCAAGTTCACATCTCCTGAGCTCGTCGTTTGATATCTTATTAAAGCTCAACCTCTGAGGAGAAGGTAACCCCACATCTACTGGGCTCATAGCCTCGGCACCGTAAGTCATTGAGAATGGGGTCTCACCAGTTGGGGTCCTACTTGTGGTTCGAATTGCCCATAGTACCTGAAGTAACTCATCAACCCAGTCTCCTTTGGCTATCTCAAGTTTTCTCTTCAGAGTATGCTTTATGGTTTTATTCATAGCCTCAACTTGGCTATTGGCTTGGGGATGATGAGAGATAGAGAAATGCTTTTTAATCCCCCAGCTCTTCACAAAGATCTCTCACCTTTTTGTTATCAAACTATTTTCCATTGTCTAAGACGATCGAGTGAGGAATACCGAATAGGTATATTATGTTCTTCCACAGAAATTTGGAGGTATTAGCCTCAATGATCTTTGCCAAAGGCTCGGCCTCTACCCACTTTGTGAAGTAATCAATTATGATAATGATTAAATTAACGCTTCCTCTGCCTTTGGGTAAAGGGCCAATGAGATCTATGCCCCCACTTGCTAAAAGGCCAAGGGCTGGACACTGTAGTAAGCTCCTGGGAGGGTTGTCTTTGGACATAGGAGAAACATTGGCACTTGTGACATTTTTGAACAAATTGAACGGCATCCTTTTTCAAAGTGGGCCAATAGTATCCCTGCCTTACTTCCTTTCTCGCCAAAGCAAGTCCTCCCGAGTGGTTGCCACAAACACCTTCGTAGATCTCTTGAATTATGTAGTTGGCCTTTTCACCCCCACATATTGAAAAAGAGGTGAAGAGAAATTGTGCTTGTAAGGAATATCATCTATTAACACAAAATTGGTAGATCTTCTTCTTAGCTTGTAAGCCTCTTCGTTGTTATCCGGCAAAATCTAATCCTTGAGATAAGATATGAGGGGTTGTATCCAAGTTAGAGTTCCTTCCACCCACATTACCTCTTCTAAAGTGGTGGATGGCCTCAAGAGATGCTCAATAGGCACTGCCATTAACAATTTAGAATCCTTACTACTGGCCAGCTTAGATAAAGCATTAGCGTGGGCATTCTCAATGCGTGGGATTTGAATCAATTCAAATTTCTCAAAGGACGAGAGTAGGCTCATTACCAATTTGAGGTAGGCCACCATAGCTTTGTCTCTGGCCACAAAACTGCCATTCACTTGACCTATAATAAGTTGGGAGTTGTTGTTGATGAGCAACCTATCACTTGCATTTCCTTAGCCAGCCTCAGACCAATAAGGAGGGCCTCACATTCAGCTGCATTGTTGGTGGCCTTAAATCTAAATCGTACAGTACTATTCAACTTTTGACTCTCGGGGCTTACTAGTACCACACCTGCACCCGAACCTATATCTCTGGACGAGCCGTCCACAAATAAGTTCCAAGTAGGAGGCTCAGGAAGCTCTATTGTTTCGTTCACTTTGGGGACATTGACAAATTTAACTACGAAGTCTGTTAGAGCCTAACCTTTGATGGCAATTCTTACCTTGAAGAAGATCTCAAACTCGCTCAATTCTACGACCCATTTCAACAACCTTCTCGAAGTATCAGGTTTTTGCAATACTTACCCGAGTGGAAAGTTCGTCAACACATGGATGGTGTGGGCCTGGAAGTAGGGCCTCAATTTGTGAGATGCCATTATCAATGCCAAAGTCAATTTCTCCATATCTGGGTAGCGCATTTCAAGACAGCACTTATGGCCTCATTGGAGACGGCCAAGTTGTAGAGCTTCTCCCAACTAGGGCTTCAATAGGATGGGGGCCTGCCATAGGTACTTTTTCAGCCCCTGGAAGGCCTCTTCACACTCTGCGGTCCATTGGAACTTCTTGTCTCCTTTCAACACCTTAGAGAATGGGAGACACTTGTCAGTAGCCTTTGATATAAAGCGGCTACCCGACCGATTAAACTTTGCACTTCTTTTGGTTTTTGAGGGGATCTCATCTCAATCAATGCCTAAATTTTCTCAAGGTTTGCCTTTATGCTCCGTGGTTGACATGTATCCCCAAGAACTTGCTCGATGTGACTCCAAATGCGCACTTGATGGGGGTTCAACCTCATGCGGTACTTACGTAAGACGTGAAATATACCATTGAGGTAAGTTATGATGTCACCAACCTTCAGAATTTTAACAAGCACGTCATCTACGTAGACCTCCATTGTTTTTTCAAGTAGGTAGGAGAACATCTTGTTTACAAGCCTTTGGTAAATAGCTCCCGCGTTCTTCAGCCCAAAGAGCATGATTTTGTAGCAATAGAGCCCCCGATCCATGATGAAGGAGGTGTGCTCCTCATCACCGGATACATGGAAATTTGATTGTAGTCGAAAAGCATCTATGAAGCTCAAAGACTCGTGTCCGACGGTAGAGTCCACCAATTGATCTATCCTCGAGAGTGGGAAGCTGTCTTTGGGACACGCCTTGTTGAGATCGAAAAAGTCGATGCGTACCCTCTACTTCCCATTATGCTTTTTCACTAAGACGGGATTGGAGACCCACTTCAGGTAAAGGGTCTCTCTGATGAAGCCATTCTTGATCAGTTTCTGTACTTCTTCCTTAAGGGCTTCATATCATTCCGGGTTTAAAGCTCTCATCTTCTGTCGATGCGGGGAAACTTTAGGTTCAATTTTTAGGTGGTGGCAGCTGACCCCAAGGTCGATGCCCACCATATCCTCATACCTCCATGCAAAGACATCACAATTCTTATACAAAAATCCCTTGAGTTTCTCTTTAAAGTCTGGAGCCAGACCCCAGCCCACTTGAAACAACTTGGTGGGATCTGTTGGGTTAACATGGAAGCTCTATAATTTTTCCATTAGGGTGGTCTGGGACACGATTTCAATGATGTGTGGGTTGAGTTCATCATATCTAAGCGTCTCCAAGGGGACGCCCATGCCCATGTCTCACATCGCCATATTCATGTCCTTAGGCTCTGCCTTCCTAACGGAGTTCAAATAGCATTCCTGAGCTCCTCTTTGGTCACCTTTCACCATCACCACTCCCCGGTTAGTTAGGAACCTCATGCATAGATGGTGGATGGAAGTGACGGCTCCAAGTTCTTTTAATGCGGGCCTCCCCAACACTCCATGGTAGGCGAACCTACTACCAACTAGACCTACTATCAACTATCAGGAATTCCATGAAGTTCAGTGTTAACAAAGGAGGCTCTCCCATCTCTACGGGGAGTGTAATTTTGCCCCTCATGATTATGCTATCTCCCGTGAAACCGTATAAAGGGGTATTGGTGAAGGTTAACTCGTGATCCAAAATCATCTTGTCGAATGTAGATCCAAAAAGGATATTGACAGAGCTATCGTTATCCACCAACATTTGTTTTATCTAGTTTCAAGCCACCACGACCCTCATGACTAGGGCATCGCAATGAGGGTAATGAACGTCTTCTGAATCCTTATGTTTGAACACAATAGGAGGTGACTAATTTCTTCGAGAACTATTGGAGGGCCTTTTGCTTCACTGGCGTAATTCGTTTGGGAATTCCTAGTTTCTCCAATAACATAAGGGCCTCCAAAAATAGTATCGATCTCATGGGTTGTGGTATTTTCCACCTCATTTTCGGTGGCCTCTTCATTGTTGCTCATCCCTATTTATGTCATCTTTATGCTCCCCCTCCTCCGTCGGGGGGATACTTCCCGATGGCAGGGAGCGGCCTCATCTCGCTTTGGCTGTTGATCATGCCTTAGTCGGGGCCTACTTCTCTGCCAAAGGTTGTCCGGATTGTCATTTCGAGAATTTGATCCCCCAGGATGTTGGGCGATATCTCTACAGTCCGTAGTGTTGTGGCTATTGAGTGATGATAAGTGCAATATTCTTGGGGATTCAACCTACCACGGGATCTCGAACCTCTCCCTCAGCATTGTCCTTTATGGGGGGGCCTGCCGCGTGGGCTCATTGGTTTAGGGGTTTGTTGCTGGCACATCTTCATAGGCCAATGTTGGTACCATATTCAAAGTAGCTGTGGCAAGTACTTGGCTTGAACTTGGGACAATTTCATTTCCGAATTGATTCCACTGGTGGTCCATCAAATGGGAAGTAGGTCCTCTTCCACGTTTCCTTTGTTAGGGCTAGAGACCCCTACTAACCCTATTTATGTGGTTGATCAACTCTTCGTTAATAATTTCCCAGCTCATCATTTATAGCAGGGCATCATAGCCATAGGATCCTGGTTTATACATCTGTCCAAAATAAAGTGTTCATATTCAGGCCCCTTCTTAGTGTCCACAAACTTCACGATCAGTAACTTGGACACAATATGTCATTTCATCCGTGAAGCGGGACAAGAAGCTCTTAAAGTTTCACCGGGTTGTTGCCTCATGTCCTGAAGACGCTGAATGGGGGCCTTTCATTCTTTTCTCATAGTAAACCTCTTCAAAAATGTAGTTTTGAACTCCGGATGCTCCCAGGTGGATAGCTTGCTATACCAGATTTTAGCTGCTCCACTAAGAGTCAAGTGGAAGGCTCTACATTTCACAATTGGGATGGTGCCTCTCAGGCTCATGTGTGTCTTGTAACTATTCAATTGTTTAGCCGAGTCGCCTCTCCCATCATATTTTAGTAACTTGGGCATCACATAGTAGCTTGGTACTAGGTATTCATCAATTCTTGTGAAAAATGGAAGGTTGTCATCATCATCATCCTCTAAGTCACAAGATCTCTGGGGGCCATCTGAATTATAATTAGCTTCGGCCTCATATCTCGGTGGTGGTGCAGAAGGTCCTGCTTGGTTACCTGCATCCTCGTCCCTCCTTTGAAGCTCATTCCAAGGCGAGGTAACTCGGGGTCATATTCTTGCCTTTCCTCCGATTGCCATGTCTCAGAAAGTGGGGATTGTTACATGTTCCTAGGCACTGGTATTTCATTTTGCTGTCTATGCCTCGGTTATGCTAGGCTCAACCTATCAAATACACTGGTGGACCTCTAAGGCCTATGTTCTGGTTCATATTCTGGAGGAACGTTACCCTCCATGTCGAATGTGGCCTCGGTGGGTCGACTAGAAGTGTAGTTGTAAGAGACGTCAACTCCTACTTCTCTTTCAACGGGGCTTACCTCTCTAGCATGCCTGGGAGGATGGGCTTTTTGGCTTTGTACCTCTTCTTGTTAGTATTGCTCCTGGGAGGCATAAGGAGGAATTGGGTGGCCTCCATGACCTTGCATTTGCATCAATAGCTCTTGCATCGCCAAGTTTTGGTTGGTAATGCTCCATATGTTGGCTGCCATAGTTTCCATTTCTCTTGTAAGCTGGGCTGCCAACCTCCTTCCACCTCGTCTATAGTGGTGGTGGGGTCGGTGTCAAGCCGCTGGAGCAAGACTTCATCATCAGTTTCCCTTAGGCGCCTTGGAGGGGCATCCTCTTCTGAACTCATCTATTTTCAAGCCTAAAACTCAAATATTTTCCAACTCTGGGGGCTTCCTCTTGTTCTTTTCTCAAGAACAAATCATTTTTCAAGGGGACTGCCCAAACTATTTTCTCAAAAAATGTTTTCCACGGGGTTGTTCGTTGTTATAGTGTGGTCTCTCATAGACACTGCCAATTTGTTAACCTCAAAAAATGAACTTAACATATGTCGGGCCCACTCGTACGTATGTAAGCTAAATCTGACACATTAATGTAGATTTATGGTCAAGATCACTCCGAAGTTTGAACATGGAAGAGGCTCAACGACACAAGACGTTTTCGTTCGGGGTTTCGGTAAGATTTTCGGGACTCGATTGTCTAATAATCACCTATCGATAAGAACGACATTTGTAGTAGCAAAATATACGTGAGGGCAAATTGTATTGTTTTGTGTATTTAAAGTTGCATTATGAGAGAATA
Source organism: Fraxinus nigra (assembly GCA_903798295.1). NCBI lineage: Eukaryota > Viridiplantae > Streptophyta > Magnoliopsida > Lamiales > Oleaceae > Fraxinus > Fraxinus nigra. The sequence continues at coordinate 1,793 of CAIGRH010244904.1, read as the reverse complement.
ATATATCTCCAGGTATTAAGAGTTTCATTAGTCTTTATATGTTACATGGTGGGGATATTTATAGTGTTACAAATGAAATGATAATCTTTGGATCAAATTACACGTGGCCTCATCTCCTTGGCCAAGACATCAAGTCTTAGCCATCAAGTTGATTTCCTCTTACATTGACAAGACAAGACACAAATATAATATACACAAAAGTCACATCAATCATTTAAACAAAGATTTTCATCATGAGCAAATCTCTGCACGTGGCTCATCACTGGCTGTTGAAGAGCCTCAGATTCGTGGTGGTGCCTTGGAAGTATTTGGGCCTTGGTTAACACCTATGGCCTCGGATAATGCTTGAGCCTCGGTCAAGCGCATGGCCTCGGATCATGGGCCTCGGAATAGCTTAGGCCTCGGTCTCATAATAAAAGGGCTTTCTGTTTTGTTTGGATCTTGTCTCACAGCTTGGTTACGATGTCACGTGGCAGTTCCTAGTTATGAGTCATAACAGGTTTAAAAGGCAAAAATGACCTTAAGTGTCAAACAATTACAAAATTTGATTATGTTAAAAAGACATTACTACCATTTTAGTTAACAAATAAAAACCAAACACTCCTTACTTAAAATTTCAAAATCAACTTACTTTTGTTATTCGTTTATTTCAACACAGATAAAAACTCTGTCATTTTCATATGTTTCAACCTTAAAATCTAGAAAATTTATCTAATGCTGAAACTTGAATTTTTTTTGTATTAAGCACTTCAAATCGGTAAGCATATTTACGTATATTTAATTTCGTTTTCATTAAATTTATTTCGACATAGATAGTTAATGTAGATAAATTCTTTTAACAAATCTATAATTTTTTAAACAAGAACGAGAAAAAAATTCATCTGCATTTTAGGACGAAATGAATTTGGCGAGAAACAACCGCCCGACTGTTTGTCCGGCTGTTAACAGCCGACTGTTATGGCTGTTTTGCCTTTTTTTTTTTAAATTGTTGTTAAAAAATAGAATTTTCGACTATGTATTTTCTTAAAAAAATTATGTCTAGCTGTTTCACCTTTTTTTAAAAAAAATCTTGTGAAAAGTCGAATCTTCGACTAATTATTTTCTTTAAAAAATCATATTTATTCTTACAGTTATGGTTGTAATGCCAGTTTGTTACTTTACTCACTTCGAATTGGATGAGAAAGATCAATGGGTATGGAGATGGACAAACGATAGACGTGGTGGTACTCCAATTTTCATAACGGAGAGTACAACATATGCGGAAATGTACAATAAATTACAAAACAAGATGAATGTCGATCTCTCTTAGTACGATATGGAACTAAGATTTCGATCAATGATGATTCATCTATCCCGATTCCACCTATGAATGTTACTTATGATGAAAAAGTGAATTATTTATTTGATCTGAACAAAATGTACACGACTCCTCTTTGAGTTGAGATGGCAAAAAAACTCAACGACTCGAACTCGACTTGGAAAAAGCCTGAGCCATGCTCGACTCAGGCTTGGGCTCAATTACATCGAGCCCCATTTTGGGGCGTCGGCTCGAGCACAAGCCTTCCTGTTGTAAAACAAATTGAAAAGTAGGCACCTAAAATAACTGCCTACATAGCAATATGCATGCAGCTAGGTAGCCAAGAAAAAAAAAATCGAGCCGGCTCTGGCGGAGCCTCATTTTTTTTTGCTGAGCTTTTGCTCGGCTTAGCTTAGCTCAATTAGGTTCCCGATCACGATGCCTAACGACGTGAATTATTATTTTGATCTAATCAATACTGATAAATTAAAATACC
>CAIGRH010244901.1:0-11937 GCA_903798295.1 Fraxinus nigra | reverse complement strand
ATCCAATTAAAATTAAAAATATAGCCGTTATTGGGTCTCACTCGTCTAATAAAAGTCGACAATAACGACTAGTTTTTCAATTTTAATCCGATTTTAATCTCTACCAAACACCCTCTAAATCCTTCAACAACAGAAAAGTTAAATTTTAAGTTTTTGGTAGCTCGACATAAGACTCTCTTCTTTCATTAGTTCTATGCTGTAATGGAACTCATTATCTCCAAATAGGCTTCGCATCCCAGGAAAAAAAGAAGTACAGAAAATAAAAGACCATGATACCTAGAATATTTGAAAAGAAAATAAAAGTAAATCAACTTCATAGAGGACATGAAGATTATTATTAAAGCCAATTATATAGATTCAAACTAGGGATGTTAATGGGTTGGCTCGTGTTCTCTTTGGGGCGAGCCAAGCACATGCCAACTTGTTTAAAAATATTCTGGCTCAACCTGTCTATGGGTGGGCTGAGGCGCTGAGCCATTCACCCCATTATTATTATTATTATTTTTTAAATCACATCTTATTTCTTATTTATTTATTTATTGAAAAAAAAAATTAAATTCAGGGCTGCCTGAATGTGGAAGGTGCATCAAATCACCTGCAAAAAGCAGCCACCTATCATATTAGTTGCTGCTTTGCAGCACCAATGTTGTGGGTTGCAAGCCATCTTGCTTGACCCGCAAACCAGCCAGTGGGAAAATGTCAGCTCAGCTCGCCCCGTGACTTGTTTCCAGGGTGAGCCGGCAAGTGGCTTGCCCCATTTCACATCCCCAAGTTAAACTGCCTCTAGGATTATGTGTGTGCACGCATGCACCCTTCTGTGAAATAGGCCTACAGTCATTTTAATCCTTTGTTCTGGCTACCATATTAACTTGGATATGGCTAGGCCTGCCGATACACACTCCATAAACACATTAAATCTTGAACCTTCAGTAGTAACAGGCCAGGTTTCGTGTCACGTCCAGAGTGGAGATTAAAAAATTATAGTCAACACCAAAGTTCTCACAAAACAGCCTTAGAGCTCGCTTGGTAGAGATTAAAATCGGATTAAAATTGAAAAACTAGCCGTTATTGTTGACTTTTATTAGACAGTGGGACCCAATAACGGCTATATTTTCAATTTTAATTAGATTTTAATCGGTATCAAACGAGCTCTTAAAATGAGATGGGAAAGGCAAACGGGAGATTTAGAGACACAGCCAAGCATGAAACCAGCTAGGTCGAACAACTGTAGAAAATCATATACCGTGCAAGATATGCATCTAGAAATAACTACAACTTAAAAATTGTTGGCATTGAACAACAACAAACCTCAGTCATCTGTTTTTGTCCACAAAGCACTGCCCCAGTAGACTGGGGGCTGAATATTCTTTTGGCTCTAGCAAATGCAGCCTGCAAAAGCCGTGGTATGAGCACATTTTGTTTTTCATTCTAGATGGTGCAACAAAATAAAACAGCTGCACCCAACCAACTGAGATGGCACATGCAGAGAAAGGTGAAAATGAAAACATGTATTAACAACCTGCACATAACCTTGCTCCCCTGTCCAACTATCATCTGGCTGAGACAATACTGGCACGATTTCGACTCCTGATGAAGTCCACTCTTTAAACCTTTCCTGCAAAATAAATAGAACTCAAATAAGAGAGAGCTTGAAATGTAAATTGATAATATATAATCAAATATTTTTGCTCAGATGTACAGGAATAAATTCTCAACAATAAGCAAGAAACTAAATAATACCTGATATGCCATCCTGCTAAGATTTCTAGCACCATAATAGAGCCTGACATCAGATCTCTTCTCCGCACCAAAACCCGATTCTAATAAAGACCGTATTGGGCTGCAGGTGAAAAGGATGGAAGAGATAAATAAAACATGGATAAAGAAATATGAATGCAAATAGGTACACTAGAAAGCAAAACGAGTTAACTTCCCATCTACAATAGCACAGGATGGAGATTCCAATAAATGAAGATCGCAAATACAGGAAGTACAGAACAGAAAATGGCAGAAACCTTTCACTTAAACCACTCTAGTAAAACTGATGGAATTATGAGAGACCAGAAATCACCAAACGTCTGTCAAACTGAATTAGGCTTTACAGGAAGGAAAATGCACTATACCTGTACTCTGCAATCTTTTGTCGCTGTTCCTATTCTTTAATGTTTTCAAGAGATCATTCTATATTCTGAATTCTTTCTACACAAAAGACCAAAAGCATATTTACCATGGAAATTGTTATATGAAGATAACAGAATTGTCACTGATAACCTTAGCATAACAATGAAGCCATGGACTACAGGTTACATACTACCATTTTAAAATTCAGTCATATTGAAATTTAATTTAACCAGCGTAAAAGATGAGCATCACTCACTACAACTTCTATCAAATCACTCTAAATCTATCTCAAAATTTATTAATGAGTTGAACAAATATGGAAGATGAAAACAATACACGGGAACTAAGGAAACAATATTCGATAGTAATACATCAAAAGAAATGTGAAAAAGGTGTGCCTCATATATTTTTCAATAACAGGTGGCCAGGTGCATTGCAAGAAGATATATTAGCAACATAGATACAAACAATTACTACAGAACATAATGTATTTACAAGACCAATCAAGGACTGACCATTATGAGATGGATATTTCCTAATGCATCATCACAAAAATTGATTCTGCATACAGAAAGGTAATGTTTTCTAGACTTATACAGAACCTTTTCGATACATTTTTTCTTAGCAGTGGTTGCACTTGTGCAAGGATGTCCCTACATGGGTGGGACTTAATGTGTCATTTTCTTGCTGCATTCAATAGGTTGCTATTTTAGATTAATAGATAGTCATATAGTGTTTTGCTGCTTGGATTTGGAGCCCCAATATGGAGATCATAGAAATTCTACTTAAATTGAATTGATTGGAATCCCTAGTCCTCATTCCAGTGCTCTCAAATATACTTTAATTCATATAATTATATTACAAATTGTGGAAAAAAATTTGAGAACCTCTAAGATACTATAAATGTTGTATGTGAGCATCCCGGAAGATCAAATAAACCAGAACAGGACACACCCAATTTAATGGCTAATTTTGCTATAAATCCTCAAGTAAAGAAAATATCACTCCTACCGCAATAAAAAAAGTAATCCGTATTCCCTAATTACACAAACAACTTCATTTCCCTAACTTAAGAAGACAAAAAATAAAATAATTCGGACTCATTAAACCAAAATGCTGAGTTAATTTGATGAAATTTACCTAATTCCAGATCCAGTAGCGAAAATGAGTACTGTCTGATAATTCTCGGCCGGGGATATTTGATCAATATCAAATCCCTTACCCATTGCCTGACTTAATTCTACAATATCACCCTTCTGCAGCCCGCAAAGGATCTCCGCGGTGGACCCCGTGATGGATTTCACGAGGAACTCGAAAACTCCCTTCGACGCGGCGGTAGAAGGAGGGGACGCGATTGCGAGGAAGGAGGGTTTTGTATTGGGGTCCTGGAGTCGGAGCTGGAGGTACTGGCCAGCCTTCGTATAGGAGGAGGCGAGGTCCGGGGAATCAGAGACGTCGATGGCGATGTGGAAAAGAGACTCGGCAGCTGGGGAGACTTCTAACAGAGGAGTAGAGGTCCAGAGAGTGGTGTCCTGGCGGACGGCAGCGGCGGAGATAGTAAGGGCACGGCGGCGTAGGTGATGGGAGAGGTGGCCGAGGGGTTTGAGTTTGGAGTGGGTCATCGGTGGGGTAATGAATGATTTGATGTGGTTCGGAGCATGGGAGCAAAGGTGGGCGGTTGGAAATGGTGAATGTGTAGCAACAGACATTTTGGAGGGCCTTTTATTAGTTTGAGTTGGTCGTAGAGGAGAATAGAAAGCGCCGCCGCGAAGGTTGGGGGAAGAGGGGGACGACTTGGGTGACGAGTGTTAAAATGCGCCGTGAGTGAGTTTCATACCTGCTACAATCTTCCACGTGGCATTTCTTGATAAGTAGTGGGACCATTCTTGTGGTTTTCTAAAAAATTGATAAAAATTTAAAACCACCTTTTTCTTAAGAAATTGTCAATTTTTATTATTTTTCAATGAATCATGTGACATGTATAATTTAAATTTTTGACATACCAACCACGGGTTTGCTACAAAAGTTGAAAAAAATTTAAATCAAGGTTAACAATTAATATTAACGACCCATTTCCAAATTTTTAATCAATTTAATAATCACATTTTTTCAATTTTCATTAAAATTTATTAAAAATGAGACTAAAAATATTATTTAACCAATCGTTAGGAGATTCGAGAAATCCCTTCCACAATAACACAGAATTGAATCGACTACTACAAGGGTAAGGCACGAAACAACATTACCATCAAAGAGTATAGATGACACAATTAGCCACACGAGCAAAAGTATACCTTAGCTTCTATAGTGACCCTATCTTTCATTGAAGTTTGAACTCGACAAGATTAAAGAATAAAAGACTGTTATAAAATGCACAAGATCAATCTCATGGCTAAAAATTCTACAATTGTGCAGAATGAAAACCACAAGTGAAAATGGATTATAGAAATCATGTCCCAATCGCAGCATCCAATACGATATTTGAGGGGAAAAAAAAATATACAAGTCCGACGTCTTACCCCCACTTATTATTTTACATGCTAAAACACAAGGGGTGTCAGGGAGGCTCTCGACTCCACATCCGTATCACAATCCCGCTGTTCATGTAAAACATAAACGGAAAATTTTGAAAGAAAGTAAAACTCGAGATGTTGGCATTGCCACAAATTAAATTATTTGCAAATATCCGTAACATGATGAATTCATGGAAATTTTGATCTATCTAGGCAGCGGATTCCTTGGCAATCTTCTCTGCCTTGGCAATGACCTCTTCGATTCCTCCAACCATGTAAAATGAATGTTCTGAAAGGTCATCGTATTTTCCATCCAAGACTCCCTGTTTAACACAACCAACGGATGCATCAGCATCACAACTGATGAAAAAACAAGTTGACCAAAACGGACTTTCATGGTGAAGAAAGAACAGAAGGTGAAGTTTTCCAAAACGGACTTCCTAAGAGAGTAAATCAATGATCATAAAACAATGGAGACACGTTAAACTAAAATAGTATAACTTTTATACACCTACAGTTCATTGAAGTACATAGAGAACAGTATAAATAATATAGGAATAAGAAGAACAAGAATAGACATGCATGAACTGAAATCCCTACGAATCCCACCATATACTTTTTTTTTTGCTTGCAAATATATGTAGTATAAATACTCATTCCTTGATAGTGTGGATACCTTTGGGGCCAGATGATATTATAACACAATTTATTAATAGGGAAAGAGCATATATAGCATGTGCAGAAACTTTTGGTACCTGGAAGCTGTTGATGCTCTCCTTCAACTCGACATACTTGCCAGGGGCACCCGTGAAAACTTCTGCAACATGGAAAGGCTGGCTCAAGAACCGTTGAATTTTCCTAGCACGTGCAACAGTCAGTTTGTCGTCTTCGCTGAGCTCATCCATTCCAAGAATGGCAATAATATCTTGAAGATTCTTATAGTTCTGAAGAACTTTCTGTACACCACGGGCTGTGTTGTAATGTTCTTCTCCCAAGATGTGAGGGGAAAGCATACGAGATGTTGAGTCAAGTGGATCAACGGCAGGATAGATACCAAGCTCAGAAATCTAATCCAAAAACGACAATGGAAAGAAACAGCCAAAAAATTATGGGGTGAAAAGATGTCTTTTTATGTAACTTCAAGAAAGTCTATGTACCTGTCTTGACAACACAGTTGTGGCATCCAAGTGAGCAAAGGTGGTTGCAGGAGCTGGATCTGTCAAGTCATCAGCAGGCACATAGATAGCTTGGACAGACGTAATGGAACCCTTTTTAGTTGTTGTGATACGTTCTTGAAGGCCTCCAAGATCTGTAGCCAATGTAGGTTGATAACCGACAGCAGATGGGATACGCCCAAGCAAAGCAGACACTTCAGAGTTGGCCTGCAATTTTTCAAGGAATTAGAATTATTAGCAAGTGGTGATTCAAACACAAGAGTACCTGTTCAACAATGATCATAAAATGCATTCATACCTGGGTAAAGCGGAAAATGTTGTCAATAAAGAGAAGCACATCTTGCCCTTCAGCATCTCGGAAGTGTTCAGCCACAGTCAGTCCAGTAAGTCCAACACGAGCACGAGCACCCGGGGGCTCATTCATTTGACCATAGACTAGAGCGCATTTGCTATCAGCCTGGAAAAATCAGTTGATGAAGTATAAGGAACCCACAGAAACAGGATAAAATAAATAGAACGGTGACAAAAATTAATACATACAAACCTGCTTATCACCTAGTTTAATGACACCACTCTCTATCATTTCTCTGTACAAGTCATTGCCCTCCCGAGTACGTTCTCCTACACCAGCAAAGACGGAGAAACCACCTGACAAGGGAAACAAACAACATTTAGAATCAGGCTTTAAGCATATCGGCGCTCAAAAAAAAAATAACACAGAAACAAAAATTAACCATGAGCTTTTGCAACGTTGTTAATCAATTCCATGATAAGTACGGTCTTTCCCACCCCAGCACCACCAAAGAGCCCAATCTTCCCTCCTCTTTGATAAGGCGCAAGAAGGTCGACAACCTGGGATAACATGCAACAGTGTTAACTTAATATAATAAAACTAGATGAACTTGAATGCATGTGAGAAGCAGGTCAATGCGAATGACAATTGTTGGGATTTATGAAAATTACCTTGATGCCAGTAACGAGAATTTGTTGTTCGGTTGCTTGCTCCACAAATGCAGGAGCTTCACGATGAATTGGTAAATAGTGATCGGTTTCTGCAGCAGCATATATTCATTAGTAAAGCCACAACATTTCTTTAGTCAACAAAAATATTGCCTATCATTCAAGAGTGTGGTCACTTACTAATGTCGCCTCTCTCGTCAATAGGCTCTCCGATGACATTCATGATACGGCCCAGAGTGGCTCGACCAACAGGCACCTATCATCAAAAGGAAAGAGACATAATTACCATCATTTACAGAATAAACACTCCCATGCAACATAAGTTATAGTACGAGTATAAACAGATTAACAACTTAGGATATGTTTGAGCCACATTATTTTGGAAGAATGTATTCTGGAATAGTAGATAGATGAAGAATGTATGGTTGAAAAAGAAGGAAAAGTTATTGATGTGATGGAAAATATAATTTTATGAAGAATGTGTGGTTGAAAATGAGTAGAAGAATGAAAATGAAAATTGTAATGTGTACCCAACAAGGGCTTAAGAAATCAAATTCATCACTACATGCAAAGATAGGGTACACAACCAGAAAGATAACCATAGATGAGGCATACAACATTAGTCTCCTAATTACTTGGACCATAAAAACAGATAAGGTATTGAAAAGCCAACGAGTACATTTCAATTTATACACTTCAATCCTACTAAACAAAGGCCTGACAATATACAAACCAACCCAGAAACAGTCTTTGGAATCACAACCAAGATTACTATATCATTTAAACAATATCATTTTAAAAATACTTAAGCCAGTCATGAACTGCTTTTACGCAGCAAATGCTATTCTCATTTGACTATAATGTAAAAATACACAAAAAAATCCTTCCTACAGTCATGGGCCAATATATAAGCTAGAAAAATCGGGTTTGCACAAACTAGAAAGAGCAGTAGACATTCACATTCTAATGACTTCCATTACGTCAATATATATATGTTAACATATAGCAATAACTACATACAGTTTATCTTTATGACCAAGTTCAAGCCATAGATATTGCTTCACATATGAAAATCCTCAAACTCCAAAAATATTTAAAAGAAAAAATTATAAACCAATCTTCAACGCATTCAATATAGTCAGTTTATCGAACCAAGCAACTTTAAGAAGTGACAGAAGCACCTACAGATCTACACGTCAAATGACCCCAAAATCAAATTCACGTCAAATTCTAGATCCGATCCTCATATCTCACATAAACAACGAAAAAACCTGATCCCGGTTACTAAAACATCCAATCAAATGTAACTAAATTTCAAAATATATTATAGAAAACACAGTCCATTAAAAATACAAACCCAGTAAACAAAAATCAAAATCTTTGATAAAATGGATTGAAAAATCTGGAATGAATACTCACGGTGATGGGGGAGCCGGTGTTGAGCACACGTTGGCCTCGAACAAGCCCTTCAGTACCATCCATGGCAATACACCTGACCACATTCTCACCCAAGTGTTGGGCCACTTCCAGAACCAACCTGATCTGATTATCCAAAACCTCCAAAGCCGTCAGGATCGGCGGCAGTCCTTCGTCGAACCTCACGTCAACGACAGCACCAATGACTTGGCATACTTTCCCGATCGAACCTTTACCAGTGAACTCATCGGTGATCTTCCCACTGGGTCCACCACTCGTAGCTTTAGATGGCGCCGATGGAGCTGATTGGGCAGCGGCAGAGGTGGCATACTGAGCAAAACGGTGGAGGAAATGGCCGGCAGGGGAGGCGCGTGGCCTTGGCTTGGGGGCGGAGAATATGGAACTCGATATACGGTTACGCGAGGCGGAGGAACGGAGAATTGAGGCAAACAGCCTCCGGGAAGCCATTGCAGAGTGCTGATTTTTAGAGAGAGTGAGAGAGAGCGTACAGAAACGGAGAAGAGATTGCTAGGGTTTGTGTAAATAGAGGGAATGTGTGTACACTGTGATGCGATTTACTTTCTAGTTTTTACTGTATGCTTTAAGAATATTCTGCGTGGGATTAATTTTCGTTTGGCAGTTGCAAATGAAACGACATCGTATAATCAGACAAGGAGTATCTGGCACGTGTTGAGTTTGTTGACTTTGTCCTATTCTATTTTCTTCTTTTTCCAGTTTTTCCTTGTTATTACAGAGGTAAAACCAAAACCAGATTGGTATCAAAATATGAATAAAAATAGAATGAAATTGGGAAGTAGAAATAGGGTTTTCCTTTTATGTTTTTTCTTTTAACTTTACATTGCCTTTCACGTGAGAAATATGGCCATGGAAGCTAATATTAATATTTCATTTCACACGTCACGTGAAAGTGTATTAGGAATGATAATGGATCTAATCAACTATGCTCGACCCTCTAAAGCATAAGCTCTATTCATCCATTAAAAATGAGCTCAGCCAACCCATTGGGATGGTGACTCATTGGTTGAGTTGAGTCAAGATTGGGATATCCACGAGTTTTTAGTTTATTTTTTCTAAAAACTAGTTCTAAATTTTAAAAGAAAAAAAAAGTTTCTTTTACACACTTTTTTGTAAGGTAGTTTTATTGTCATCAAAATTTTTAGGAAAAATTGCAACAGCAATACCAAATATTTGAATTTATAGTAAAATTTACTCTAATTATCCGTTCGTGTCTATGGAGGTCCAAAACCTTTGAGAAATTAGCATTTGGAGTCCCATTAGTTGACCAAGAAAAGTGAATTTCGAACAATTTTGATCAAATTAAAAGGGTTATTAACAATTAAACTAAAAAAAAAACATACACACACACACAACATCCAATCAATTAATTCGTACTTTCGACGGTCGAATTCTAGTCTCTATCGCGCACTGGCAGTGAGCCTAGAAACCATTAATCACCATATGGAGTTTACTTCCCCAATTAACAACCCAAAAACAGATCAAATACAAACAACCAAACATTTGCATGCGGTTGGCCCCTCATTATTCCACATTATAATGAAAGTAATAGTAATTTTTTTGGATAATGTGTGGTTAAAAAAGAAAGAAAGTTTTTTGAAATTACGTATAATATTATTTTATTGGAGAATGTGTGATTTTTGAGAAGAGAAAAAAAAATGAATTATAATTTAATCGAGAATAATAAGGGTCAAATGGGGGATCAGTTATGATATCCATCCAAAACCACACAATTCCAGCATTGACTTTTTACCTTCTCATACTTCTTCACCAGTCGCGTGCTCTCCGAAAAGCTGAGAAAATTTCCACTCGGATGATAGTGGTGGACCAGCCGAAGCTACCACCACATCTTCAGCATCACCATCGTTCATCTTCTCATCCCTTTCTTACTCTTACCATTGAGGCGATCGAAAATCAAATAATAAACAATAATCATTTTTAAAAAAATATGTATATAACTTTTCAATTTTTACTTCATTAAACCGAAAATGCAAAAGTTTGATTTTTCCTAAAGAACAAACAAAAGCAGTTGGGTATCTGGGTTTGGGTTTATGGTTAAGAATTGGAGGGGTCGTCAAAAAAAGTGGAAGATCAAAGCAATAAATTCATGACAATTAATAACCCTAAAATTTTATCGAATTTCAAGCGTCAAAAACGGGAATTGCCAAATGAAGATGAGGGTGGGGTTGGGGAAGAAGATGAAGATGGTTGTGGTGGTTAGGATGAAAATGAGAATGAGTGGACATGGGGTAATTTTTTTTTTTTTAGTTTAATTGTTAATGATATTTGAGAAAATGTTAATTCTAACGTTACTGTTTTATCCCTTTTAATTTGGTCAAAATTGGTCAAACTCCACTTTTTGTGAACTAACGGTCGTTTTCATCTATTTGAACTCCAACTGCTAATTTTTTAAATGTTTGAGACATTCACCGACCCAAACTAAAAATTATGGTAAAGTCCGTTAACGTTATTTTCCTAATTTTTATTTAATACACCATTAATTGTAGTTAAATTCATTATTCTTTACTTATTGTAACAATTATTTCCTTAACTTTTTTCCATCGAATTCTTATCTTCAATATTACATTAATTAGTACGTCTCGCCCTCGATGATGATTAATATCAAAATATTTTATTTTCACGTTATAAAAATAAGAGTTTTTTTTTTTTTTTTTGCGCTTTTTATTTATAATTTCTTAAAAAACATGATGGGAAAATAAGTGATTTTACATTATTTCAATAGACTTTTGGATATAAAATGATAAAATTCTTATCAAATACAAAATATGTTAACTAAATAAAAGTTTAGGATAAGAATGACATGAATAACCGTTAAGGACATAAATGATATAATGAACAAAGATTAAAAACTTTAAATACAATTAAAATACGGTAAAATAAATAAAAATTGTGACGTGAATATAATTATCTTTTTTTAATAGCTTCTTTTCAATTTAGGGCATACACGTGTTCCTTTTGCGAGTCAACCCCACCAGGCCTAAAATTATAAAATTATCCAAATNTTTTTTTTTTTTTTTGCGCTTTTTATTTATAATTTCTTAAAAAACATGATGGGAAAATAAGTGATTTTACATTATTTCAATAGACTTTTGGATATAAAATGATAAAATTCTTATCAAATACAAAATATGTTAACTAAATAAAAGTTTAGGATAAGAATGACATGAATAACCGTTAAGGACATAAATGATATAATGAACAAAGATTAAAAACTTTAAATACAATTAAAATACGGTAAAATAAATAAAAATTGTGACGTGAATATAATTATCTTTTTTTAATAGCTTCTTTTCAATTTAGGGCATACACGTGTTCCTTTTGCGAGTCAACCCCACCAGGCCTAAAATTATAAAATTATCCAAATTAAACCGCAATTGTTCTTTTTTGAATCAATTTTATTAGTAGTTCACTCGAATAGAATTGAAAATATAGAATTTTCTGATATAAACATAAATAGATAGATGCGGTTTTTAAATAAAATAAAATACTTTTTATTTGATATATTGATCGAATAAAATTGAACCAGATAAGAATTATAAAATGACACAGATATATCAATTGTCTTATGTATGTCCCATTTTCCAAATACCTTATTAGTGACATTCTCCCACCAGGAAACGGATGTATTGGTCTTTTATTTGAAATCTCCAACACTGTTCTTCACCTTACATTTAAAATTTTCTATTTTTTTTTTT
>CAIGRH010244875.1:0-16785 GCA_903798295.1 Fraxinus nigra | reverse complement strand
ATTTTGCTAAATTAAATATTGATATTTTCTTTTATATGTTTTTTGGTTCGTTTGTTAATAAAGTATCAAAAAAAAAAAAAAAATCGGGGGGCGTGGCCCCCACCCCTTCATCTCTATATCTTCAATTCTGAAATCTCCAACTTCGAACGACTGGCTCCGCCCCTGCTTGTCTGTATCCATTTATAATTTAAATTAAGTTAAAACAACTCAAACATAATTGTTCGCACTAGGAAAGCAATTGATCGTATGATTAGTGAAATTTTATCTCGAAGTTTTATACGTACACTTGAATTTAAAGCAGTCACCACATCCCTTCTACATGGTGAGAAAATCGACGGTCTTATTTTGTCCATTTAGAGAATTTTAAGCAATAAAAATAGATTATAAATTAATTTGCCTGTTCTAGTATTATTATGCCTAAACTTAGATTAAGTTAAGTCCATGTTTGAGTCACATTAAAATTTTTATTTTCATTCTTCTACTGATTTTCAACCAAATATTCTTCAATAAAAATAATATTTTTCGTCACATCAATAACTTTTTTTTTCAACCACAAATTTTTCATCAATTTACTATTTCAAAATACATTATTTAAAAATAACGTGACTCAAACACATCCTAACTACTTTCGAGAAATTCTAACCTGGTTAGTTTGTATAAATGATTCGAAAATTAGGGGGAGGCATTGGCACGTGTCCATGTCCGAGAGGACAGTCAAGCATGGGATTTATCACGATTCAAGGCATTGGGAGCTGCCTAGTGCACGTGTCGCGGTCTTCGTGAACCTTGATTATTGCTCCTTTCAAACTAATCCTATAAATTACCTCTAAAGAACATCTCTTTCCTTATATGAATATTTAAAAAAATAAAAAATAAAAAATAAATTAAAGAATTTAAATTAATGTTTAGAATGAACAATTTGTTTCATACTTTTAAGAAAAAAATTATTAAAGTATCACGTGGCTATTATTAAAATATATTTCACTACAAAATTTTGAATATCGACTCAAGTTGGAAAATGAAATTTAACTTTATAAAGTTAAATAAAAACAGAGTTACATGACAATTTAATAGAAATTTAACACAATTGAAATATGCCACTTTGTCGTTAAAAGTTACTTTTATAGAAAATAAATTATTGTGGACAATATATAACTCAAAATTAACTTTGACTAATTTTTAACACAATTAAACACTCTTCTTTGCACACAATTCAATTCTTCTGCCTCGCGTACTCCATTAAATCAAATAGCTTATTATTGCAGTAGACTCTTTAGCATAATAAATATGAACATTGACCGACTATAAAGCAGGTTTGGCCAGGCTAAGAGTGGTAATGGGCTGAGCCAGAGCTCATATAGGAAATGAGTTGAGCCTAGAGTTTGAGCTCGGGCTCGGGCTCTTGGTCATATGTGTCGGACTAGGGTCGTTGACCAAAAATTGGACCTGGTGTAGCTCGTGGCACAGGATCATCGACGAGCCTATCAATACAATAAATACGAAAAATTACAAATACAGCATGATTGCAATAAAAAAAATATTTATTAAGACCAATTAGGCTTGCATTTGGTGAGCTGGCACAAGCTAGAATGTCTTCATCTTTTCAAGCCTAAAGGCCTGACAAGTGGGCTTGATTCGGTTCGGTTCGGTTCGGTTCAGCCAATTTGGCAAAGATTTGAGCTCGACTTGGGTCTTGGACTTTAATGGTTTTCACTATATGTGATTTACAATTTATAAGTGCTTAGAACTTGAAGCACAGCCATTCAAGCACCAGAATCAAAGGTAATTACGTGAGAAGCTCTTGAGCAAAAGGAGTGAAAAAAAATTCAAAGTAATAATGTTGGACTCTGCTCCAACTGGGTCAGTAATTGGACCCATTGGGCTAAGGTACATGCTATCTGAACACATTTATATGCCGGGAAGGAATTATGAGTCCATAATTCGATTACCCAAGTATATCTGGCTCTATGGTTAACTCGAGTGTTTACTATCATTGCAAGATTCTGGTTTAATAATGCTCTTCATTATTAGTACATCATCAATTCAGGTGATAACTTGTTCTTGATTCACAATTCAATGCATTAAAATGTTGTAACATAAAAATAAAGTTTTAATCTTTCAATATTAAAACGGTTACTCATATAAATAATCGTAAAATAAACACGTCACATGGCGAACGAACAAGCTCACATTTGACATAGAGGTGCGGACGACCCGGTTCTATGCGCGCCAAGGCAAACCCGACTTACGCCTTTTCCAAAGAAGTCATAAGCATGGCTAAGTGAACTACACAACAAGTGAATCTAGACCCGCACTCCACATCATTTTGCCGATATGAAATTTGGCTGAACCCCTATTTGGTCGAACCCCAATGAAGAGCTACGCCCAAATGGATGGCATGAGATAGGTAAAGGCTTATTAGAGAAGATCTTCATACTAGATCTTGTATCAAGTAAATGATGTGACAACTCGCTGAATATATAGTTATACTCAATCAAAAAAGTCAAGTTTAGTCTTATATGTCAGATCTAGGGCTGTCAAGCCGTCACAACATTAATAACAAAGTGGCCTATGAATGATTGATTGATAGCTATGACAAGAGGTCCCATATGTGCGGATGAGGTCACGTGCCCTCTTATCTAACGACTCTTAATTATCATCTTCTACTATAAAAGTGACACGTAGTATCATTTGAAAAAGAGAAGAAAAAGGGGCAAGTTTACACACTTAAGAAAAATATGATTCTCTCCATCCCACTCTATGACCGACCCCTTTTTTATGCACCAAATAAATACCGCACAACTTGTCAAATATTTTGGATCATCTCCTTCATCGACCCATTCATGAAACATGTGATTCGAACTACAAATATATTGAAATTCGGCTTAGGTAGATACTAGTTTCTATTTTTCTGCTGGTCATGTCATTGGTCCATTTTTTGGGGTCAACAAAAACCATTTATTCTTTTGTTTTTTATTTAATTTTTAGTTTTAACACAAATTAAAAACATCGTAATTGATATTTTAACTTACATTCTAATTGGTTTAATATTCATGATTGTGGGGGGTTAAATTTATCCCTATAAAAATGTGTGATTTTCATTGAGATAGAGAATATGAGAAAACATAACTTGAAAAAAAAAAATACTACATGTATATTTCATACTGTTTTTCTACATTTTGATATTCGATGAAAACTCTTTTCTTTCTCTCTCTGTGATCATGTCCATAAAAGGAGAATCGACTGTGAGCCACATAGATTTTATCTTGGAGTCGTGTAGTACCGAAAGTATCCGCACGAAGAGGAGACATACGACTTTAGGACAACGTCATTGATGTGGCTCACTAATGCTTGTTTGCTTTTCTAACCATTCTCGTTTTATATGTGTTATTATTATCGAATTATATTTATCGTGTTGATTCTTCTTATATTTATTTTATGTTGAACTATATGTTTATGTTATTCAAATTGTTATGTTAATTGATAAATACCTACACACATATTATCTATTTTTTTCCAACAATCTAAAGTCGTGTTGCGTGATATGTACGTCGATTATGTGTGGCCTTAAATTGTGTTTGTAAGATATGAAACCTCTAATTTACCTCTTATGATTTTCCTATGGTACTCTTTATAGTAGTTGAAGATTTATTATTATTTAGCTTTAGCTTTCCTCTGCAAAAGAAAATGTGAATTTAGCCGGATTGAATCCAAAAAGTGCTTTAATAATTTCTATAATGGCCAGCAACTTAATGTTGCTGAGACAATTATACAGGTTATAACATGTGCACTCTCCCTATAATTAATGTTGATCTGTCAAATGTCATTGAATTTTATAATTACATATTTTGCCCCGTTTGACCCTCATTATTTGGGATTATAAATTTTGAAATAATCTTTCTTTTTTCTTTGGAGAATATGAAGTTAAAAAATAAGGAAAATATTTCGATTTACGTGTAATATTATTTTATAAAAGATATGTTAAAAATAAGAGAGAAAAAAATTATAAAGTGAAAATTATATGTGGGTGATTAAAAAATCTCTGGAATTCCAAAACCAAATGTTTTCACAACTAAGGTCATTGAAATCTAAAACGTGTCATTTAACATTAATTAAGTACTTTTAAAAAATAATAAATTGAATTGCATCCTTAATCTTCCTTTCATTTTAAAAATGGATAAAATTCTATATACAATTAAAAATCGTTCAAGCTGAGTTTTTAGTCTTCTAAAATTGCATTTGTTTTATTAAATTAATAAAATATCGTTTGTGAAAGAACTAAAAGCGTATTCGTGAAATATCATCTTGAAATAACATGATTGAAGTCTTTATTAAATAGTTACAGAGAGAGAGAGAGAGAGATTGATATGCTTTATTTTCCTTTATGGATTTTGTTTTAAGGAGAACTTAAAAGCTGAACGGAACAACATCTTGAGAAAATCACCGTATCACATGGTGTAAGCTTTTTCCATGTAGAAGGCCTTAGTTGGTCGAAAGCTTTAAGATTGTTAGGTATTTAATATAATTTGCAAGTTTGTGAACAAAATGGACTAAAATTAATATGTTGTAAAAGTCAAGGAGTTAGTTGCAAATAGTAAAAATTGTATTATATGGTCCAGGGTTCGAGAATGGAAAAGAAGGAAAAACGGTGTCGAAATCTCGTTAAAGTACCGTCATGAGTTGGTTCGAGCGTCAGAAAGAAATTGTGTTGCCCGCCTGTCATCTGCTCGAGCAACACACTGTCACTCGCCTATCGTCCAACTTTAGCTCGAACGACAAGGTTATCCGGAAAACTTTAATTCCCATTTTAAAGACTTTTTTATCCAACTCATTTAACCCTATCATATAAATACCAGAACGTCACAAAACGTAAATTTGAAGGTTGAAATATAGAGAGATCTTGAAAGCTTCATCTTTTCATCTTCCGATTCATTGAGAGATTTCAACCTTCATTGATTTGATTATAATTGACGTAGAAAATATCAATTCTAGTTAATCCAAATACCAAGCTTATTGAGGAAAATAGAGTTCTTCAAGAATCCACAGANCCTCACTCGAGCGACAAGCCATTGCTCGACGGTTGCTGAGTTTTCACTTGAGCGACAAAGTTAGTCGAGAATTTCTTAATTGCGATTTCAAAGCTTTTTATCCGACCCATTCAACTCTAACCCTATCATATAAACACCAGAACGCTACAAGCGGAAAGATAAAGGTTGAAACATGGAGATAACTTGAGAGCTTCATCTTTTCATCTTCCAATTCATTGAGAGACCTCAACCTTCATTGATTTGATTATACTTGGCGGAGAAAACATCAATTCCAGTTAATCCAAATACCAAGCTTACTGAGGAACACAAAGGTCTTCAAGAATCCACAGGAGATAGATGAATCAACAAAGACGGAGGTTAGAGAATCTAGAAAGCTTTGATATTGCAGTCAAGTAGTTGGTGCAGGAGTGCGCGATCTAGGAGGGCTGTCAGAATCCTAGTCATGAGTTGTTGCGAGGCACGCAATCTAGGAGGACTGTATTAACTTGAGTGAGGAAGTCAGAAAATTCGTGTCGTCATCGAAGTTCGATCGTTTATAGTGGATTTTGATAGGCAAAACGCCTGTAATTTTTACGCAGTTGGGGTTTCTCCGTAAACATTTCGCGTGTTATTTACTGCTTTATTTATTGTTTTTATATTTTGCAGTATTTAAATATAAGGTAATTGGATTATATACTTAATCATCTAGAGATAATTAATTAATGACTTATTGTTGATTAATTATAATTTTTAATTCCGCATTTACACATACTCACCCCTTTAAGTGTAGTTTGGATCGAACCTCGTAATTTCAAAGATGATGATCACACTTGGGAGCAGGTAGCTATTGGTTATTGTTGGTTAGCCTGGCCATTGAGGCTATCAACAAGTGGTTATAGCATGAATTTCTTTCTTATTCTTTGTTTCCCCAAAAGACTAATTTTATCATGTCACAAAGTAAGATCGAGCTTCCACGTAAATAAAACTTTTGATTTGAAAATGAAAAAGAAAGCACTATCATGACACGTCTCTTGGATCTCTTCTTTTATATAAGTATGCATCTACAGATCATTTTAACTTGCCCTAAGTAATACTTTCGCTAGCTGTATAATTGTACGTATGCTTTACATGCTGTTATTATAAAAATTATGCCAGTGCGTTTTGTCCGATTGTAAAGTTTTTTGGTCATCATAGGCACTTAATGGTGTGTTTAAAGGAGCGAAGAAAGTGATATGATTTGAATTTTGTTTTGCATAAATATTCTGGCAGTTTCTGATGAGGAACTTTTCTCCTGCCATCCACCTTCAATAATCTTAATTTTCACTTATTGTCTGTGGAGCATTCAAATTGGAAACTCCTACCTTGGTGGGATTAAGATGGGGATACACACAATACCATGCTTGTTTAATAGTTATGTGTCGGTATTTAAATTCCACTTTAGGTGGTGATTTGCTGCTCAATTGTGGTGCTTCCAGCAAAAAATTATTTAATACAATTACTCAATAAAGAAAATGAGGTACATTAACTCATGATAGAAGTCAAACTGCACGGTAAGTGTAATTATTTGACCCGCCTCAAGTTGAGCTCTACAAAGTAACATCTTCTCAGCTAGCCAAATGTCTTCGGAACATGGGGGTGTTCAAAATTTCAAATAGGTACATTTTATATTTTGTTGTTATTAGTTGGTAAACTGACTTTGAATAGTGTTAAATGAAATTGTAAATTTGAAGGTGAAATGCAAGAGCTCAATGAATGCATATGTCCAAACATAAAATTTCATGTATTTATCTGAATAAATTTTGAAAATTTCTTAGAAGGTTTTGCAGATATGTAGAAAGTGCAGGCAAATATTAAGAGCTTCCAAACATTGATGATACCAAATTACTGTCCGAGAGGGACATTAATAAATTGTAGTCTGATATGAACATATATAACTTATCGAGGGGGATGTATTTAAGTTTTAAGAAAGTCACTTCCGGGAGTAATCCAACATTTGCGATTAGAGATTACATGAAGAAGGTTCAATGTGGTAGAAAGTAGAAACAACCTACACTGCGTGACTTTTTATGGCACTATCTTTTTTGTGTTCATCCTTTTGGTGACAGTGCTAATAATAAATGTGATATTAGGAAAGATTTAATCTTGAATGAGTACTGATGCTAAAAGTCTCGCGGGCTATGGGTCATACGCATTTTTGGAGGATTCAGCTACGTGAGAGTTGCCATGAGACAATGGCTATGAGATCAGGCTATTTCCTTGAGACTTTCACAAACTCAATATTTTATAGTTAGCATTTGCAATCAAACTACATAATACATAAAAAAAACAAAATTCTTAAATTTTCTGTTGACCCGTCTCTATTAACCTGATTTTATTCGTTATTCAATAGTTTTTATTATTTTAATTCATGCAATCTAAGTAGGTCCAAAATCCAGAATATTTCTTTAATAGCTAGAATGGGTTGAAATTCACCCAAATCGACTAATTTAATTTTTGTTTCGGATTGGAGTCAAACCAAACCGCGCCCGGCCTAATTAGGACAAAATTAGCTTGCTGCAATAATAAAGTTCAAAACTGTGGCGTGATTTTGTATAATCTTACCCATTAAAAGAAAAGTAAAGGGAGCTCGTATTAGTTGTCAGCCATGCAGGTGCAACCTGACGATCAGACGACGGCGTGTAAGACCTTTAGCTGTCGATTTTTCTTTTTATTTATGCTAGAAATATTGTTCTAAACTGCTCGTCCAGATTTTGTTTAGGCGCTTTTTGGTTAGGAGTTACGTTCCATCTCGTATCTACGCAGAAAAAATGGATAATAGAATTGACCGTCTAGATTTTTTATTTATTTTTGGTCTAAGTGGTATTTTTTGGCAACAACCAATCGCAGGAAGACTGCTTCCTGTACAAAATCCGTGAAACTTGAAAAATTATTCAATAAGCAATTATGTATCGAGAATTTCACATCTCGTTTATGTCGTAATTGAATAGGACCATTTTGCTAGCCTCTTAGTGAGGTGTAGCGGTTCACGAGGTCCGCGTGTGCCTCGTTGAAGATTTTGATCTTCAATGTCATTATTGTTACTTTTTATATTTTGATAGTTTTTGCGAAATTGCGATCTGTTTGCTAAAACCAAAGGGTTTCTCTGTAGAAGCTTCCACGAACCATCATCGTCAATTTTTAAATAAAGAATTAAGGGATTCATCATTAAAGGGAAGTATTTTAATCCAATAATAAATTAGACAAATATAAATAACATGTAATATTTGTCGGTAATAACAAGTTACATATAGCTAATTAAAATTATAGCATTATTGGTATGCTAATATTAATTATGAAAATTCACAACTTTGTCACGTCTCTTCTCTTTTAAATGCTGTGTTCAAGTCAATGTGAGGATGTTAAAATCTGATTTGGATCATATGATCCTGCCTCTATAATCTCAAAATAATAAAACAATCTGGACGCGTGAATTGGTATGATTGTAATGGGATCACAAATATTATCAAAGATTAATACATATAGTAACTTGTTCACAAAATATTTCTTGAAATTCATGAAGACGAAGTTATTCATAATGATCATCTTGAGAAAGAAATCGATAACTTTTTTGATAAAAACGATGACTTCGAACTGCAAGACCGTTTCACATATCCAAGTCAAAATTACAACAGTAACAACCTTGATTCAATGTTTACCAAACAAAAAAAATAATAATAATTTGTAATTGAACAACTGGAAATGTTGAAAATTCATTCGTGTTCAGTTTCAGCATATATACTTTTCTGCATACGTATAAGCATGGAGATAGGGAAAAAAGCAGATGAGTAAGAAAATGTTTTATGTACTGGCGTCAGAATTTGCCGGGCACGTACACCTATCATTTAAAACTTACTGATGCTTATACATGCAATGCAATCCCCAAGAGACTTTGATCTTTCATTAGACAAATTTCTCTGTCCTTTTATTTCCCTTTTTTCCACTCTCGATCTCTATATAAAATTGCCCTTTTCATTTCTTTGTTCTTTCATTCCCTTTTATGATCTCCTCTTCGTTTTCAAGAATAAGAATATCAAGAGAGAAAAAATAGAAAATGCAGGAGGTGAAAGAATCGTCAACAATCCGAATGGTCAGTGAAGAATCGAAGACCACGAAAATGGAGTCATTCTATGACAGGATTAGCCATTTGGTCTCCGGCAATGCGGTGGTCATATTCACCATCAGCGGTTGCTGCATGTGCCACGTCGTGAAGCAGCTTCTTTTTGGCCTTGGAGTAGGCCCTACCATTGTCGAGCTCGACCGTGATGTTTATGGCAGTGACATTCACAGTCTTCTCCTTCGCCTTGCCCGTGCCAATGGCAAGCAACACGCAGTCCCTGCAGTGTTTGTTGGGGGCAAGTTCTTGGGTGGGATCGAAGCCGTCATGGCCTGCCATATCCATGGAACTCTCGTCCCTCTTCTGAAGGATGCCGGAGCTCTCTGGCTTTGATAATTTCATCTGGGAAAATCTCAGCGCAGCAGCCATTGTATGAAAAATAGTGCATGTACACTACAAAGTAGGCGTTTCATTCTATCGAATGGTGAGACAAAGGGAGGCTAAGTTTGAAATTATTTTGGTGACCTTAAAAGAAAATATTATTTTTCAAAAGAAGTTTAAAAAATGTCAATTAACATAAAGTATCAGGAACAACTGCAAAGAAAAGTAGCAGTTTGCAGGTACGCGTGAGTGCTTGTGTGTGTGTGTGTGTGGATGATCAAGATTCAAGTTTTATGTTGTCAATTTTATATCGTATTGAATGATATCATTAACAAGTAACAAAATAGTGAATAGATTAAATCCCCACGATGACTGACTATCGAACTCACAATAAACTCCAGCTTTCTTCCTCTATTAGTAGTTTAATAAAAAGTGATGCATAAAAATTTAGGACAACCGTTAAATCTCTCTCAATTTAATAAGTTCACGAGAAGGCTGAATGTTCGAACATGCAATCTCCCGATTTAAGCTGTAACAAATATCATATAATTTAACTACCTTTAAAAAACATGAAAATAAATCAATCCAACACGATTATTATAGAAAAATTCAAAATAACGAATTAAAACATGAGTTATAGTAAATTAGCTACATATTTCGTCCTAACATATATTCTAACCAATAACATGGTGAAGGAATCAAAGCTAGAAGAAATTGACATAGCAATCACCTCTTTATTTTAGCAATAAAAATATGGGATAAATCTCTTCAATCTCTGTATCGACTCCCAAGAACCCGAAAATCTTCAAATCTCGATCTTCAATAATGTACGGAATTCCCCCTTTGTTTAACCTAGAATTGATCTTTATATAGTCCCCTAGATGCACCATAAGTGCCCTAGGAATTGAATATTAAAACTCAGATTTCGATTTGAATCGAGCCTCAGCTGTGATCGTAGAATGCATTCAGAGACGAGTAGTGATTTTTTTGCACCGGCGGTCGACTACGAACTCGGTTAACTTTTAATCCACAGCTCCAAATTGCTTTTTTTTTTTTTTTTTTGCGTTGGAACTCCTAATCTTTCTAATGATATATCATTTGCCTTGTGAAATCTTTGTGCCAAATTTTATGCACTAATTTTCCTCCCAAGGTCCGAAAGCGAGTTCCTCGTTTTCCATCTTTTTGGTCCTTTTTTGTCCAAACTTCCTCTCTTTTGCATCAATCTCTTCAAATTGGGGATTGAACCTATAAAAGTTAAAAACAACACAATGTGAGTAGAAATTCACTAGATTAATCTATTACAAGTTTTAGGACCTAAATAAGAGTATAAAATGCACCTATAATTTTACATTGAAATTGATACCTAACGAGACTCTTTCATGCGTGTCTCATCTTTTCTTTCCTCGAATCCAATGGAGGTTTGATATACAGTTGGCAAAGACGACATAGACTTTGAGCATGTTTGACTATGGTTAAGAAAAGGTAATGTTTTTTGTACGGAAAATCCTCCCAAAAAAACCTTTGTATTTGGCAAAATAAGATACTTATAGCAACTTTTAACCTCAGACAAACATGCTCTACCTCATGAAAAAGTTTCACACCTAGCACAAATGAATACTTGTTACTAGGATCTCAATTCTGTCAGTAATATGAATCCAAAAAGGGAGGGATGTCGAGGTTACAACAAATAATTGAGAATGTTATATACAACCAAACCATAGAAGTAAATTTATGTCATGTATAAGAGGGCCAAATAATTATTTCAAGTATGGTCACTATAAGATTGGTAGCCGACTGGTGTCTCATACGGGTTTAGGGGTCAGTGCTCTTTGAGAATCAAACTGAATGCCTGACATCTAGGATTTTAATATACAGATTGTATCATTGTAGGGCATCTATCAAGCAGTCGTATGCTTCTAGAATTACAGCCTCAGCTTCATCTGACAGAAACCTGCTTATAGTCCCATAGCCCCGTTTGATGGCCATTATTTTTAAAAAATGGAATTTTGAATAGTGATTTTTATTTTTTTGAGAATGTGTGGTTAAATTATTTTATTGTGTGAATACACGGTTGAAAGAGTTTTAAAATAATGGTTGTCAAACAGGGGTAACAATAAATTTAGTTCCGTTTTTTGAAGATATAAAATCCATCTACCTAAATGGTACACTGCTAAACGATAGAAATCTTGTAAACCACGTGCCATGAAACTGTAAAATAAATCATGCGTTGAATCTGATCGACACAAAGGAGAACAGGAATAGTTGAGAAGTATCCCAATGAATAACAGATGGATCAGCTTTTAATTTAAGGAGCAATAACTTATTGAGTCAATGAATAACAGAGCTAAGTTTTATGCATAGTAATCAAATCATCCTAATAAATCAAACTTTTCCAGTTAAGAAAATCGACAGGGTACAAAAAAGAAAATTAAACAAAAGCATGATTGAGACAAAACGAAGAAAATATGTAATGTGAAACTTCGTACCTCATCAACTTTACTTTGAAGTTCTAAGAGTTCCCGACAGTATGTGAGGCACTCAGCATGGTAAACAACAGAAAAGCCTTTAATCAAGGCCTTCCTTCTAATAACGCCAATCACTTCAAAAGCAGAAAAGAAGGAAGGAAAACGTCAAATTTCAAGAAGATGTAGCATGTAGTTTCAATTAAGGCATGTTTATTTCTCTTTGTACTACAAACACAAATATACTTCATCCTCATGCCTATTGTTTACAGACCAAAGAACTCATTATTTTGTTCAAACAAATCCATCAAAATAATTTTATACACACAACAGTCTTCTGGTTTTCCATAAACAAAATCTCTCCTTTCTTGAATACTCCAGTTTCCTACATTTCTTGGCCACTTCTTGTTGCGGTTGAATATTTCATAAGTTTTGCCTTACTTAGCTTCCTACTTCAAGAAAACATTTCTGAATCCTCAACTATATTGTCACCCAGCCTTCATAAAAATTATAGAGTAAAACAAAAACCATGAGAGTCTTTTTATTTCCCAGCATACTACTTACCAACTTTCAAGTAGAAGAAACCACTTTAGAGAATAAATCAGATACGGAGACCCTACACAAAACTAAAGTGGAAGATAGACAAGATAGAGGGTGACTTACCACAACTGATCCACTAACTTATTGTGCAGCTGAAGATAGGATTGAGGGGGCTATTCTAGTTCGATGCAATAAGAGCGACGAGGCGGAGGAAACTCTGTTAAAAAGTAGAACTAGCAACTTTTACATGAATTTCCAAGTGGATGAGACCAATCAACCAGTCTCAGTCAAGGAAAGATAAAAGGGTCACCTGACCAGACTTTGCCTATTTGCATCTGGTGTGCTATTCCCGGACTAGAAGTCTGGTTGTTCGTGGCCCACATGACACACGGGCAAAACCATACATAACAGATCAAAGCAACAGAGCAAATCGACCAAAATGCTCAAACCCTATTGGAACACACTTTATCCTTGACATTAATCAGGATCATATGTCTATCCCCTAAATCTAACTGAAATTATTTT
Organism: Fraxinus nigra; assembly: GCA_903798295.1. Lineage (NCBI taxonomy): Eukaryota > Viridiplantae > Streptophyta > Magnoliopsida > Lamiales > Oleaceae > Fraxinus > Fraxinus nigra. The sequence goes on along the minus strand of CAIGRH010244875.1, from coordinate 3,757 downwards.
TTTAGCATGCTTGGGAATGCTTAAATTGAAGTTTAAGGAATTATAAGCGGTGGGACTTATAGTTAATAAGTGGATAGTAGTTGTAAATCCTACAAAATATATGGATAGCAAGCTCGGCCAAACATACACGTATTCATGACCAAGTCCCCCCTCCAGGAAAACCTCTGTGAAGTGGGAAAAGGCATATGGGGGCATTCCATATCCCACCATCAACACGAGCACACCCTCCCCAAATGTCAGTTAAACGTTTATAAATAGTGATGCCTAGTTTACAAGCAAACATTCAACCCTAAGCAAACGCTCGTACTCACAGAGGCTGGACATCTTATGTATCATTCTAGCTCAATCATAAGAGTATGACAGGATAGGCACCCTATCAAGTCCAGCATACTGATGAATACAGCACTCCACAATGTCACTGTACATTTCAAGCATCTACAATCATGTGCACTAAAAGTTCATCCTAAACAAAACCAACCAAATCCACTAAATTACAGACATACCAGTTATACAAGCTTAATCCAACCAGAAACAAACATGAATACACCAACATCTTAGGAATAGAAAAGTAAATTAAACAGATAAAATAACTCTACAAGAAGTAATAAGATTTCAAGTTTCTAACTTCAAAAGATACTAAAAAATAAAACAATCAGAACATTATCCACCTCCGAACAATTCAAGAAAACAAAAGGCCAATATCATATCTAGTTTCAACCCGGCACCGGCGCTTTCCAGAAATTACAAAAGGGTTGCTCATATATCACCAAAATCACCAATCTTGGGCACAAAACGTAATCAACAAATAACAAAATTAAGAAAATCTGAAAGGCGCAGAGGCAGAGAGAGAATTTACTTCTGCTGGGATCAAAGGGAGAGGGTGGATTTGCAGGAGCCGGGAGGGTTTCGACACGTGACGAAGACACCGGAGGAGGAAGAGTAAAAGGGCGTTTCATTTGGAGTTCGCCCATTGATTGAGGTGAACAGTAAAAATCCCTAAATTTGAGAGGGATGAATATAGATCCCCTGCAACATGGGACCAGTTTACTCTTACTGTTTGTTTCCTTTTAGGTTTTTGTTTGTCCACAAGATTAGTATCGTTTGGACGGAGAGGTTAAGATCTTGTAAGAGCTTGTTTGGTATTGATTAAAATTCAATTAAAATTAAAAATATAGTCGTTATTGGGTCTTACTCGTCTAATAAAAATCAACAATAATGATTAATTTTTCAATTTTAATCCGATTATAATCTCTATCGAACACACCCTAAATTTGGAAAATGAAAATTTTGAAAGTCAAGAAATTCAAAAATAATTTATTATATTAAAAAATGGATAAATTTTTTATTTTATTCCTATTCAAGTTAACTTTATGATTATTTCAAAAAACAATAATAATTTTGTGATCAAAAGCGCCATTTCAACTCTCTAACCTCAATGAGTTGGGCAAGTTGAGGCGAAATAATGTAGGTACATTTTTCCTACTCTTTTCATATACATATACATACATACCAAGTATAAGAACTACATTCTTGCATAAACTTCCTTTTAAATAATGGTGTAAATTGGATTAAATTGTTTAGCACCTAATCTGCTGTCAATAAAAAATCATTGTGGTATTTGTGACAATGGACACAAGGTCCATAGTAAGTAATAATTTATCTCATCTTGACCGAGTCTACAACTGATCGACCTCTCAAATGAAGTAAATCGAGACAAGCCACATCATTTGGCCCACCCTAATTGAGTTAGGCATTCAGGTAAGGTAGCTTGAACACCATATATTCAATGTTCTCATAACAGGATGAGATTCAAAACTCTTGTTGCTTTCTTCACATCAAACAATGACATTACATCTATTTATCAAAAGATAGGAAGCCAAAGAAATGAAGACAGGAAGAAGAAAATTAAACACCCTCTTGTTCAAGAAATCCATCTATTGATCAGATCCTTCTTCTACAATCGTTTCGAGTTTCGGTGCCTTTGAAGGCTTATGAGGAAATATCAAAGGGGATGGAGCAACCTCAAGCCAATACTGCATGTAACTCATTTGCTTTCCCATGAGTTGGAATGAAAATATCCTTTGAAGGGGTGGTGTGGGTGAAGTGTTCTTTGGAGAATAAACAGCAATTTTGTGCAGATGCAAGAGGAAGAAGATGAGATGGGAATGATTACATTAAAATCCTGTTTATATAATAAATCAGAAAAGCAGAGGAATAGGAAAAGTCTTCGGACGAGGTTGATTTTGAAGAGATTAAGAAAATGAGGTGTTGACTAAGATTGTTTCTAGATGAGGTTTAGTAAAATCCGTCAAAAGCAAATTCGTTCTAGAAGACTAAATTTCTCCGCAGATTACGGAACCAAATTTATGAATTAAATGTCACGTTTAGAATTATTTTCTTGCGGACCCGACGGATGAAGCCAATATTGAAACTTCACACTTTGATTCGATACCTCACATCATGAGGGAATTGATGCTATGGTGAGGATTGTGCGTGTTTGGCTAAGCTTGTAAGTAGTATCTCAATCGAGAACCGATGAGTTTGGATCGGTTCTCAGTTCTAGCCCAAGAACTGATTCTAGCTCAAGAATCGAATCTAAATAGTTTTAAAATTTTTTATATTGAATTAATTAAATTATTTTAATTTTTTCTAAACAAATTCGCTAATTAATTAAACAAACCAGCCAAGTCCAACCAAATTATTTTTTTGTTAGCCCAACCTTTGGACCTTATTCTTATCCTTCCACTTTCCATTCCTATTTTATTCGGTAAGCAGTACGCTCACTCCCTTATAAACCCAAATCATTTGATAATTTTAAAACTTAAATCCTCATTCCCAAATCGATTTTGAAACTCCTTCGTTTCACCGATGGCGGTAGCTACTGATTAGATCTCTTAGTGCAGTATAATCATTAAAAAATCGGACTACATTAATTTGTAAAAGTTACGAATGAACATATCATCAGTTGTATTTATGTAGTGTTGCTGTAAATGTTTAAAAATTTAATTATGGTACGGAACCGAATCGAAGCAAACTCGAACGGTTCCATAATTATATTTGGACCCGATAGTTCCATTTATTAAATACCCGAAAATTTTGAATCGGTTCAATTCTGAAGAGAACCGAACCGACCCATATCTGGCCCTTGAATAAACGATCAAAAAATGAAAAATGCTAGAACTGCTAGATATATCATGGAGCACCAGGGCGGTGCCAGGGACAATTAAAATTCTACTGAGCTATACACAGAGGAAAAAGATTTTGTAATTTTTTTTTTTTTTACCTTGAAAAGTAAATGGGCTTTGTTGCGGACCTGGGCTACCATGAGTAGCAACATCACAATTTGAGAGTGTCATGAGCCACTGAGCACCAAAGACGTCGGAAACGATTCATGAAGTGGAAACCAGTACAAATGATTCTCTCTGTGTTGTTGCTACATCATTGAGTGTGACCAAATTCAAGCATTTTTGCAAGAAAGTTGAGAAACTTTTGACTCCATTTAACAATTAAAGGCCAACTTTTGGGGACCTGTCTGCAAAATTCAAACACTCGCCTGATCTGGTGATTTCCAAATGTTCCCTCTTCAAGTCCAAATTTTGATCTTTCTATTTGAGAAATTGGGTAAAATGTCGATGCTTGTCGAGATTGGATAAATATGGATTAACCAACGTCTGCTTTACACAGGTAAACTTATTGATTACATTTTACGGATTACGATTTAATCTATTGTTTGTATAGAAGCTTTAATTTTCTTGCT
>CAIGRH010244869.1:0-19268 GCA_903798295.1 Fraxinus nigra | reverse complement strand
AACCAAGACAGTTTTTCTTTAATCAAAGTCTAGGAATTTATCTTTAGAAACGATACTGTGAGGGCAAGAAACTGAAATGGCAGAGATCCCGTTAAGGCAAGAGGCCGTTTGAGGGAACAATTTGCATATTCAAAGCCTGAAGGTCACTCGGTTCTAAGAATAAAAATTCAGATCAAAATTAAGGTAGAACTACTATTTCTTGTTAAATTTTGAAAGAATTTTCTTAAGGTCTTAGAGAATCGCGAGGATCACTAATGTTTATGTTTATTCATGATATTTGAATTATCATTTATCATAATGTTTATATCATTGCTTCGTAATAATTATATGCAATAATGTCAGGATCTACAATTGAAAGATTAAATAATTTGTTAGAACAAGTGTTGGGAAAAATAAAAAATACAGAAATATTATCTAGAGAACTTATAAAAAAATATGAACAAAAAATAACAGATTATGCTAATGTATTAGAACAAAGAATGAATTTATATTTTAGAATTCAGAATAGGAGAAATTCATAATAAATTCAAAACTTACTTTAAAATAGAAGGATATGCCTTACAATAACGGAATTCATTTCATTAAGGATAAAATAGACATTTCCATAAAAAAAAACTTAAATAGACTAAGTCAACAAGCCAATTATGAAACCTCCCATGAACATGATTTTGTTTTCCATTGAAATGGAAGGGGTTGACGTGATTCAGAAAGACTTTGTTTGGTGTATATAATTATTGTACATAGAGGTGTCCGTAACTTTCACAGGGTGGGACCCACATTTTTGGGGGCCCCACCCCCACGTGAGGGTTATGTAGACCCTTACGTACACTTAGCATTTTTTTATTCGGACTTTACTTTGTGTACATAATTATTGTACATATGGGTGTCCATAACCTTCACATGGGGTGGGGTCCACATTTTTTGGGGCCCACCCATGTAAGGGTTATGTTCGCTCCTATGTATAATAATTATGTACACCTAACATTTTTCGATTCAGAAACACTAGTTGTATTGCCATTTACATTTTAAGGTTGATAAAGAATTGGGTAAGAGTAATGATATTCATCCCCACTATGATTACAAACAAAGTCTATGTAGCATTAATGTGACATTAAATGATAGGTGAAATTAAATAAGTCATTTAATTTCACATTTCATTTAACTTATCATTTAGAGTCATCTAAACTATGTTTGTAATCTCACTAGGAATGAATAACATTACTCATTGGGTAATTAGCACTTAACTTTTCCAATTTTTATTATTATTGTAGAAAACGTCCTTATCAATAAATTTTTTTTTTTTTGACATTTTAACCCTTATTTTCACATTTCATTGCCCAAAAGATTCTTTTCATCCATTTTCTTAATTAAAAATTATGAAATAACAAATATAATATTCTCTTTAAATAATACAAAAAGAAAAAGTAAAAAATTAATTGCAACCATAGTCTTAAATGCTTTAAAAAAGCGCAAATTAGTCTCAAATAAATTATCAAAAGTGTAATTAGCACATAATGTTCCATCATTTCACTATTGTAGCGGAAAATATCCATACCTTTCCTTTTTTATTTTTATTTTTTGACATTTTCACCATTATTTACACTTGATTATGCAAAATATTATTTCTATCAATTTTCATCCAAATTTTTAATAAAAAATTGTGAAATAACGAATATACCCTCCTATGTAAATAAGAAAAGTTAAAAAATTAATTGCAACCATAATCTCATTTTTTTTAAAAAAACGTGTCATTGTGCCCAAAATAGATTATATTAAAAATTAAAAATTAAGTTTTTTTTTATATAAAAAAAAGTGCAAACGAGCCCCAAATAAATTATTAAAAAACTAGAATTATTATTTTTTTCTTAAAAAAGTGCAAACGAGTCCCAATTAAATTTATAAATAAAGTTTAAAAATAAAAAGTGCGAACAAGTTCCAAAAAAGAATATTAATATTTTTTTAAATTTATTTATTTAAATAGAAGGGTATATTTATCATTTCGTGTCTCTTTATAGAGAAAGTGAATAGAAATGATGGTTTATGCAAATAAATTTGTAATTAAGGACAAACATGTCAAACAAATAAAAGGTAGGGTTGTTTTTCGCTATAATATTGAAAGGTATGGACATTATGTACTAATAAATCTTTTAATAATTTGTTTGGGACTTATTTGCACTTTTTAAAAAATTGGAATTATAGTTGCAATTAGTTTTTTTTTGTTTTATTTAAAGAGAATGATATATTTGTTATTTCACAATTTTTAATTGAGAAAATGGATGAAAATGATTTCCTTCCATGCATCCAATTTACTCTAGCAAATGATACATGACATCCATTCAAATTCAAAAGGAAACAATTTCCAATACGTCTATACTTTATAATGACCATTAACAAGGCTCAAGGAAACAACATCACCCGTTCAGTTTTCTTTAATACAATTCTTGTATTTTTTGTCTATAAATTTTGATGTCAAACGCGAAATCAAATCACCAGACGATTTGTTGAAGTAAACACCAGTTAGCTATATATGAAGATTGTACATACACGTGACGCACATAGAAACTAGAGAGTTAAGGTCTGCTTGGGAGTTTCATAGTATCGACTATGAGCAAAGTACCATTTTGAATGTTTATAAACGTATCGATTTTGAGCGAGACGATTTTTAAAATTGTCTAACCTATGTTTGAGAGTTTATTATCAACCGGTTCTATTTTTTTTTTTTAAATAAAATTACATAGATGTCCATTAGTGAAATTTTCAAGTTATAGTTTCTTGCATGAATTTTTTAACTCATAAATGATATTTTACTTATAGATAAAAAAAAAAATTACATTTAAATTAATGTTTAACTTAAAAATCAAATAAATTTAAATATTATATAAAATCTTGAGTTTGTATTTTTATAATTATAACTTAATTTTATATTTTTAAATAATTTTAAGTGAATTTCTTACTTCAAAGTAATTTTTATATTTTATAAGTGAATTTTATCTTATTAATAGTATTTTTAATTTATAAACAAAAATTTTAACATAAAAGTGATTTTGTACTTATAAGTAATTTTTTAAATTATAGTGTGATTTTTCTTATATTATAACTTATATTTTACTTATAAGTATTTTTATTTATAGTTTTAATTTTTGTTTACTTATAAATTATTTTTTAGTTAATTATTTTTATTCACAAGTTAGTTTTGAAAAAAAATATGTTGGTTGCGAATAAGTATTTTATATAGGGTAAAATTAAAAAAAGAATATGTGAAACAGTCAAATCCGTCGATTTGGTGGGTTGAAAAAATTGATCAAAATTATACTATACTGATTTTGGGTGGTTTTTAAACCATCCAAAATCAATGCCAAGAGAACTAGCGATCACCAATTTTTCCAACCCATTATAAATCGTGCCACCCAAAGTTGGCCAAAAACAGTGAAATAAAAACTCTCAGGCAAGCCCTTAGTGTCGAGGGTACGTGTGAAAAGTTGTTGAACCTCCCTCTTGAGTACCATACTTAAGGCTCTGCCATGGTCAAGCTTTTCTCAACCGCTATTCATTGTGGTTGAGCCCTTTGCTTGACCAAATTCATACTTAACCTCTTCATATGGTGGTTGAGTCCTTGAGGTTCGGCCTTGGTCACATTAGATTCAACTTTGATATGCGATTTTTGGTCTTTCATTCATGTCCCAGTATTGGTGCATGCGAGTTACTTTTGACTATAAAAGGTATATCAAATTTAAAATCGATTATATGAATTTTAATTGCCATGTCTATATTTATTGAAGACTTAATACAACATTTGTACAACTAAATATTTATAAGGTAGGGGTCAAAATATGTTTCGGATGAAAGCTTTATAACTTCTAACAGTGTTATATCAAATTTTACCTTCATTTCATATATATATATATATATATATTCTATTTTTTTTAATTAAAAATTCACTTTTTGGGATAATTCAAATTGTATTGTGTACGCAATTTTTTAATTGTCTATGTGAAATGATATCTTATTCATCGCTTTACAACACCTAGGGTGGGACCCACAAATTAATTAACTTAACTTGTGGATCCCACCCTAATGTGAGGTGTTGTAAAAATTACAGCACCTTAATGATTGTACATGTGGATTTTTTGATCGCTTCATTACTCGCACATGATATTGTACACTTGTGGAATTTCATACTATCAGGAAACCTCAGAATATTTAAATATTTTATTTCTCTGAACTCTCAACAGTTTTCTCTATATTATTTGCAAGATGACAACTTCACCTATCTGCAATTTTCTTGTCTGATTCATACTAGTTTTGAGTGTTCTGTCCACCAAACAAAAAAATGTACACCATACATTTATTTCCACGTATAAATGTTTATTGTAGGATTCAAAAGTTGTCATTCTTGTAAAAACAAGACATGACTCTCCTTGGAACTTTCCTTAGATATTAATAACACAGGTCAAAATCTCACTGCGTCCACATGTTTGGACAACATTATAATCGTCTATCTACTTCGAATGTGAGTCTCAGAATACAATTCTCTATGTACAGTTCATGTAAAATTTAAACCACGAATATAGTCACTTGCAACTAAATCAATATGTAAGACAAATGTGAAGTAAAAAATGTACACCATTAATTGACATACAGACATCTAACATAAGATGCTAATGTCGTGTCATGAGTACTCTTCATACAAAATTTTTTAGACGTAAACATCGGAAGATGATATTTCATAATATCCTAGGTTTAGAATACTTGTCCAATGTGTGCTCCACAAATTTTCACGTTAATTGCGTGTGCTTCCACGTCTCAAAAGTGACTGTTTTGAAAATCAAGTCGGCAATTTAACCGAAAAAATTAAGAATTGGTTTAAAAGTTTTATTGTTTAACGTCGAAACATTAAATATCATTACAAAACCCGTTTTACCTATTAGTTCAATAGAATGAATTTAAAAAATAGATAAATTTCTTGTGTTGCCCTATGTATCATGCTATGTTCTATTTAGTACCGTTGACATATTAATTACCAATTTTTGTTTTATGAAAGCTAAATTACTTTGGCATCCAATTCAAGTTTTTGAACATTTGACTTTGATATCTTCGAGTTCAATATGTGAATCGGGTTTTAAAAAACATTAATGGTTAAGATTTCCTATCGAATAAAAGACATAGTGCAGTGTTTTAGCATCCTACTTGAGTTTCCTTGGACCCTTTACTCTTGAGCTGTTATCCGGATCAACTTTAAGAAAACATGAATGGATAGGATTTCCTACTAAATCAAAGACATGCATTGAAGGGTCCTATTATGAACCAAAAAGATATCAAAAACGTTTTGATATTACTTGTTGATAAACCGGCCAAATAATTAAATACGAAAAATATGGATAATATGATATTTAGTTGATCACACAATAATCAAGAAAATTTTGGAAGATGATAATTTATTATACCAAGAAACAAACAATTGTCTTACAAGAGTTTGACCCTCTCAATCTAATCAATTCTATATTGTTTCCAACGTATTCAACAATGATCTAATTGTTATAATCTCTTTTGAGTCTTTTCTTTTCACCTTCTTTTGAAGTGCCTATACTTTATGAAGTATTTATAGAAGTCAAATTTTTAAAGTTGTGGAGTCCAAGATGAAGAAGAAGTCCCAAAATTCGAATAAAACGGAAAAATCGTGATCAAGTTACTGTTGTAGCGTAGCGCTGGGGCGCTACGCCTAGTGCTCAGGCGCTATATGCGCTTGAGCGCTAGGTCTCAGGTTTACATTTCAAAATATGCTTTTTGCTATTCAAGAGTCCATTTTCAAGCCAAATTCTTAATTATTATTGAAATTTGATTCCCACAACTTAGGATTCTACAAACCCAAATACCTTATTAATCCTCCAATCAACCAAAACTTCTAAACAAAGATCAAACAAGCTTCCTTCATGGAACAAACTTCTAAATCACATAGAGTTTTTGTCACAAACCTAACAGGTCCCATGGAAAAAAAGACCCAGTTACATAGTAGATACAGATCTCCTATTATCTCTTCAAATTTCTAGGGGCCTATAAGGGAAGATTTTTAAAAGATACAACTAAATATTTTGATTTTATGGAAAATAAGAACCAAATTCCAAGCCAACTTCTTTTGTGGCTCTCAATATTCCTCTTCAGAGGCTATAAATTGCACCAAACCAAGAACCACCCCTAGCAACACAAAATTATACAATCAAGATTTTATCTCCAAAGAAAAAAAAAAGAAGAAGAAAAATCTAAAGGCCCTTTATTTTCTTATAATGGCTGGTACAGTATATGCTGCTGGATTCACAGGGGGTCTAGGCCTTTCTTCTTCTTCATTCATGGCAGGTGAAGACTACACTGCCCTGGCCGGGGCGATGCCGACGTGGGTTCGGGTGGCTCGTCCGGTGCGGTCGAGGCCAATGATGAAGAATGTGAATGAAGGAAAGGGTGTTTTTGCTCCAGCTGTTGTTGTCACACGTAATGTTATAGGGAAGAAGACATTCAACCAGCTGAGAGGCAAAGCTATTGCTTTACACTCACAGGTAATTAACAATTCCAACTGCTTCATATTCTTAATTTTGCTCGATTTCTATGGAGAGTCGGTTCATGCTTAGTACAGTAGATTAAATAAAAATGGACAAAATTAAGAAAGGTAGAAAATGTGTAACATGTTCATTTTGAAAGGTTCCCACTTCCAAAATTGTTCTTTTCAATTATTTAACATAAAATAAATGAAAGAAAGCTAAATCTGAATGATTGGTATTTCGAGTTATTTAAAATAGAATTTGGAGTTTGACTATTGTTCAAAACTCTAATCATTAATTATTTCTGCACTTGGATTTTGTTAAATTACAACTAAGATTTTGATGGATTTTAAAAGATTATAAATTCTAATGAATAGATTACCACAAATTCCATAAGAATCTCATCATCAAATATGGTGAACTTTTCAAAGATTCAGTATTTCAGTTATGTGTATTTTTAAACTTGAAATCCATCAAAATATTTTAAAATCCCTATAGTAATGAAATCTTTATAAATTAATTAATTAATTATTGAGGATACCTAAATTTTAAATAATTTTATTGAATTTCACTAAAATCTCAATTAAGGACACCTAAATTTAGAAGGATTTTTAAAATTCATTACGATCTCAATTGAGGATAACCCCTTAATAAATTAGAATCTCTAGTAAGATATCCGTTCATACTCAAATTTTATAATTGTGGAATTAGAATTTTTTTTTTTAAGATAAGCGTTCTTGAACAATTTTCCAAGATTTGACTAGAAATGCATGACAAGTTACTTCTATTAAAATTTAAATGTAATGTTGAGTTGAGATCTATTGTCCTTAATTAAGCATCTCTCCACTAAAATTACGACACCTCATTATATTAGCTCTTGTTAACAATTATAATGTTATTTAGCACAAGTTGTATTATCATATATTTCATTAAAAGACAAGCTTAGTAAAATGTAGAAAATAGACGACTCATTTAATAGATTTTTGATAGAAGTTGATGATCAAATGTGTGGTTGAAAAGTTGTGGAACCCATAAAAATATGTGGTTAAAATAAATTATTGATTTTAATTTTAATTAATATCTAAATGTTAATCGATACCAAACATGAACTTAATATCATCCAATATCACTTAATCCAGCATTGTAGAACTACTGATGTTAAGCCCCCGTTTGACACCCATTAATATCTCATTCTCATTCTCATTCTCATTTTCATTTTCATTCTTCATTTCAACCACACATTCTCTAAATAAAATAATATTACACACAAATCAAAAAAAATTCATCACTTTTTCACCACACATTCTCTCATCAATCACTATTCCAAAATTTCAATTTTCTTCAAAATGGGTTTCAAACATGGGCTAAATGACATTACGCTGTTAATAAAAAAAAGTAATGCTTTATAGCATTATTGGTGCCTAGGTGACAATGANTTTCTCATTCTCATTTTTCATTTCAACCACACATTCTCCAAATAAAATAATATTACACACAATCAAAAAAAATTCATCACTTTTCCACCACAGTTTTTCACATCAATCACTATTCCAAAATTTCAATTTTCTTCAAAATGGGTTTCAAACATGGGCTAAATGACATTACGCTGTTAATAAAAAAAAGTAATGCTTTATAGCATTATTGGTGCCTAGGTGACAATGAAGTTTAAGACTTGTTTTACGAATCTTTGGTGCTATATTTTATTAGTCTAACAAATAACAGGATATCACTTAAAATGTGGAATTCACTTGTACTATTGCCCGACATCTTGCTATTTGTTAAATATTTGTTTCAAAACGACTTAGTTCTAATTATATAAATTGCATAAAAAATTTCAGGTAATAAATGAATTCTGCAAATCAATCGGAGCAGATAACAAACAAAGGCAGGGACTGATTCAAGTGGCAAAGAAAAATGGAGCAAAACTTGGATTCCTTGCTTAAGGGGATATCATAGTCATAGAAGGGTTTTATTTTGTCTGTGGACATCTTTCCAGTCATTGACTTCCACTTGTATGCTATCCTAACATCAACTATATATTTTTATCCTTGAATATAGATGTAATTTGAAGAAATCTGTGGTTCCCCAAGAAAGTGGAAAAGAGCAAGGTTCAATTCGTACCTTGCCAGAACCAAATCGAGCTTTCAATTTCTTTTACACAGAAAAATTATTTTGAATAATGCCATGTAGCACATGCCCGAACCAAACCCAGCTCGTTACAATACATTTTTTTTTAGAGAAATTATTTTGAATAATGTCACGTAGGCATTGACCAACACAATGACATCAAGTGTTGACATAAAATTATTGACCGCAAAAAGCGTGTTTAAATTATCCAATGACAAAATATCACGTGAAATTCTATCAAGTAAGATGAACACCAAGCACTGCTTGAACCAATTTTCAGATTACAATGACTCAATTTCAATTTTAGCTTCTTAGAATAACTTAATTTCACCTTTTAACTTCATAAAGTTCATCTATATGCTAAATTATTACTTTTTCTTCAACATAGCCTTCAATAATATACCATCATCCCTAGTCGACGAAGAAATTTACCTCCAAGTTAACCATTAAATAAAACCAATCAAAAATACAAAACCTCTCAAAATATACTCATACGCAAAATTCAAGAGGTTAACATGCAGTACAAAAGTACTCAGTTTTCTAGCTCATCATAAAGCTGAAAATAGAAACACACTAAATAGCACGAGGCAGGATCTTCACACGCTATATCGACCACCTTTTACTGCTGATCTTTCCCTTCTAGAATCATCCTGCATTAAACGGTGAAATGGTAAAAAAGGAAGAACGCATTATCGTGCAAAAGAAAAAAACTACCGGTATAATCAAAATTACATGGAAGCTGTAAGAAATCTTATCAGTGACATCAAGGATCTCTTTCCACTTCCTCCCAATGCTCATCTGCATTGTGATAGATCAAATTAACATTCAATCACAACTTGTGTCAAGCGTATAACTGTAAAAGGCTCTAGCCTTTAAAACATGCACTAATGCATCATGCCACAGCTAAATAATATGTAAAAACTTCAATCTCAACAACAGATGAACTAGAAAAATCTTAATCAAATGGACAAATTGGAGGGTCACATTTCTCTAAATTGCCTGGATTATTTTATGTCTAAAAGGAGGGTTTGAAAAGGAATCTCAGAGGTAGTGAGGTTTGCCAGCAAATGAAGAAGGGGTGAGATACTGCCTCCTGACAGGAGTTCTGCATACACGCGCATCAAACCAAACATCATCTTATCCAAATAATTGTAGATCTTGTACAGGTTCTACAAAACATTGTTAACCAACAAGATTAACATATATACCTAAATGAGGTCTTGCACAGCCACAATACATTAGAATTCTATCTCTTTTCTCAATATTGAAATACATAGGATCCTAAAAAATAAACCCTATAACATTATATCAGCGATTAAACATTAAGACTTTAACCTAGATAAGCTATTGGTCTTGTGGCCGAATCATCCATCCGGATTTCACTTCTTTTGTATGACTGTTGTCTCCTTATTAGTGATTTGGCACTGCCTTCACTAAATGCACAAAAGATGCAATACCCAATTATAATTTTCAATCATTTGTTTCATTTAGCAATCGTGTCTCTAGTTCTGTTTGTATCTTTGGTGTATAACAAGTTGATCTTTATTAGAGTTAAATGGTCATGTGCAGTTTGGTTAAGCGAGTCATGTGAGAGTAGAGTAACTTTGAAAAGGGAGTTTTGGACTTTTTTTCATTGCTAATTGGTACTAGAATTCAACTAAATGCAATAGGAATTCGGGAAAGGTAAAATGAGCACATGCTCTCCCAAGGCGGAGGCTAGGACACATTGGTGGTCGCTACAATTGGGGGGCAGCATTATGCTTATTTTGTTGCAGAATATAGAAGTAGCATTCAAATCTCCTTATTCCTGGATAGTCGACATATATCATTTTGTCGAATCATTCCATTCGATATTATTTTGTAGTTGATTAACATTTGATTTCTCAGGGCAAATTAGCTTAGTAGGATATTCTGACCCTAATCTTTGCTGCATCAGAGTGGTATTTGTAACCAAGCAGTGGACTTTGCACCGTCCTAGAGAGAGTTGCATGGACGAAAAACAAGGAACGAACTTAAATGATACAGATAGAGATCAGGACAAACGAAAAACGATTGAAGATTTACTGTTTGCTGTGCAGACAATCCACAGACAGGAATGAGTGGAGGCTCATTTAGGAATTCCAGAATGCAACCATGTACCTTTGGACACACAGTAAAGTAATATTGAGGATAAAACAACAAAGAAGGGAGTGGAAATCCTTTACAAGACCCTGTCCGTGATGTTGATGTGAAACAGAAGATGGGTTGGCTAGTACACTTGATTTAAATCTAAGAGAAATCGAAATTGAAATTGTTGATTTTTTTGGAAAGATGCATGCTAAAGCCTACCTCGATAGATTGAAGAAAAGGAACTCAAAGTAATCCAGAGGTGGATGAAGAACATGAAAAGGTCTTCTCATCAAAGTCAAGTTTGCCAACACAAGGAGGATGAAAGTGGAGTAACTAAATGAAACAAAAATGCTAAGCATATGAATTATTATCTTGACCTGATCTGTTATTTTATTTCCTACAATCATGATTCAAGTTCTCAAGTTTGCTCAAGGGTTTGTTTGAGCCCCACTTTCTGGGAGAAATAGATCCTAACAGTGACTTTTTGGAGGACGTCTGGTTAAAAAGTAGGAAAAATTTTTGGGGTTACGTGTAAAATTATTTTATCAAGAGAATGAGTGGTCGAAAATGAGTTTGAGAAAAAAATGAATTTTTAAAGGATGGAGCTCAAATAAGGGGCTAAATTTCAAATTATATTTATGTATCTTATGGTTTATGTAGATCATGTGATAAGAAACTGAGCCACTTAAGTGTAAAGGCATTTTGTTATTTTTTGTTAGCGCGAGCAGTTATGGTGCTTAAGAACAGCGCTCTAAGGGCTCACTGCCGTAACTTACATATACATCATTTTACTGCTGAATCTGAAAGTAAAATGCAAGGTTCTTCTTTCCTTGAATCATTCTCTCTTTGATATTATGCGTTTCTTACTTACTGCTGGATTTCTTTTTTGGGGGTGTAAGCTGCAACAGCAGCTTCGTAGGATTTTCTGATTCATATTTACTTCACCATCAAAAGCTAAGATATAATTACCTTTCTAACTATAAAATGCCAAATAAATACCTGTGCTGCTTCATTTGCTGCATTCTTAGTCCACAAGGAAAGTTTGTCTTGCCTTGGGCGGACACTGGCAACCACTCCACAGATCTCATCAGCTTCGTCAAATTGTTCCCCAACCAAAGCCATCAACTAAGGAACAAAAATTTATCAGTCAAATATGAAAAGATGAATTTGTTAATTGGTATAAAAATAAAAATAAATAAGTTTTTCATCTTTCAACCCCTCTTAAACATGCTAAACAGTGTATAGAAAGAATATATATATATTTTTTTTATTTACAGTTTCAAGCCACATGTCGTCAAGATTAGCTTTTATGTTGCTAGGAACAGTCCATTTGCCTCCGTTAGCACACTCAGGATCTTCCCATTTGGGCTCCATTCCAGCTTTGAACAAGTGAAAGTCAGCATTTGTTGGCAACTTGCTTGGCCTAAATATCTGATCATATAAACTGCAAGAAAATTCACCATTTCAATACATAAATCAACTTCATACCATCTATGAGAGGTCATCATACTTCCACATTGAGAGTTCTGTACTGTAAACGATTTATCATTTGTAGTATATTTGAACCCGAGATAAATAGCAAAGATAATATCTAATTCATAAAATGCAAAACAGTGGCATTGCGGAGGTCATTTATCCTGCAATAACAATGTATGGATTCCACGTTTCACACACACCCTTTTTTCTTTTTTCCTTTTCCTACTCTAGTGCTATTTAAAATCTTGCAAACCCTGTGGAATACCAAGAGGAGCGAGTTAGGACATCAGTCCACTTACCCTATTTAGTTTCACTTATTCAGGGAAAGATCAAGTGTGTGCAAGAGTACGCAGAAGAAAATGCAAAATACTTCTTCTTTAAAAGTGAATTTAAGATGCATAAGTTCAAACTGAAGGATTTACATTCCATTTCTAACCTTTCCTGAAGTCCAATGTAAGATGCTGGATCTGTATGGATTTTATAGCTAGTAGTAGAATTTTGATTGGAATATTGATTTAAGTTGATGGAAATATTTCTAACCCCATTAAAAAATGCTAATTCCATGTAAAATAAAGATATGACAGTGTTTTGACTAATTAAAATCGGATTAGTCATAATTAAGATCAAGTGTGTGCAAGAGTACGCAGAAGAAAATGCAAAATACTTCTTCTTTAAAAGTGAATTTAAGATGCATATGTTCAAACTGAAGGATTTACATTCCATTTCTAACCTTTCCTGAAGTCCAATGTAAGATGCTGGATCTGTATGGATTTTATAGCTAGTAGTAGAATTTTGATTGGAATATTGATTTAAGTTGATGGAAATATTTCTAATCCCATTAAAAAATGCTAATTCCATGTAAAATAAAGATATGACAGTGTTTTGACTAATTAAAATCGGATTAGTCATAATTAAGTTCAGAAAATAGAAGCTACTTTGAGAAGAAAATACACACGTGGTCACGAACAACACAAAAAGGAGAACATATTTGCTGTTATTAACAGATTTAGAGCACATGTTCAAAGAAAGTAGACAAATAAATTCCACCAGATTATATTAAGTCCTTATTTGTCTCCCTTTAAAACAAAACTCTTGAATTCTCACTCTCATTTTCAAATACACATTTACACAATAAAATATTTTACATGTAAACCCAAAACTTTTCCTTACATTATAATCACACATTGTCCAAAAATAACTATTCAAAACATCATTTTTTTTTCTCAATAATGGCATCAAATAGGGGCTAAATTTCAAATTTAAATGAGTAAAGCTTAATAAAGTTAATTGATAATGTAGACAACAAAAAGTGAGAAAGATTAGCTTCACAGCCTGTGAAGTACAAGGACTCCCTAAGGTTCGATAGGTCATGTAATGCAATGAGTAAGGAACTGTAACTCAGCTCCTAGGGACCATTACAAAGGCCAAAAGGACTAAGAATAACTAAATCAGAGGAATTCAAAAGTCAAGTCATATAGACAAATGAACTCAACCCCAATTTAGCACTCTTAATTTGCGATAAGTAGGTCTCTAGTAGGCTAAGTTGGATATTTTGGTAATTCCAAACTTGATCTCCATTGATGGTCTCAATTGAGGCCAAGTTAGCGGAGATCAAGAGGTTTAAGTTATACAGAGAAATGAACTCGATGTTTGTTTATCTGAATAGGAATCAAGTAGTATACTTTGGTATTTTAGCAAAGTTATAGTCAAGTAGGGGTTGGGGGTTTACATCTATGTCCATTAGGTTGCCAATTAGTATATACATTTAAAACTAAGACAAAAAATTATATGCGCTTTTTCTTATTTAGTGGCTAAAATATAAATTTCTAATTGAACCAAAAGAATACTTTTTCAAATGAGGAAATTTGCTAAAGAGGTTGTGCTTGGAGAGAGAAAATGAAGAAGGTCCCTTCTTTAGAGTTTTTTCAGAAATAGCATTAAAATTAATAGCCCAAAAATGTTAAATTGTTCTATTGATTGTCCTTCATGAACAAAAAAAGAAATATGAGAAAGTTGGGACTCTGTCACCTTCTCTTGCCTTCACTCTGAAAGTTTTTGATACATTCTCGCATTTAATAAGAAAATTAAAAGAAAAAATAGGCTCATTTGAGGGAGCCCTGTTCTCCACAGCTAGGTTTTCGAGGAACCTTTTCCTCCAAAACAACTCAAAAGTTGTAGAAATATATAATTCATTGACATCCTAATTCCTTCACTACGTAGACTTTAAAAAGTAAATAATATACATCATCTTCCCTAGAATTAAGGATCACATCTTGCTCCATGTCACTCACAAACTTACATAAAACCACCCACTACTATTACTTTCACCAACTTAAATATAAATAAAATTGTAACATTCCTACCCCTTCGAAAGAATCATTGTTCTTAAGGATGAATTTTAGGCAACTCATTTTTTATTCTCTTCCAATTTATGATCAAATGTAAAAAGACGTTCAACATTTGTTGAAGATGCTCTGTTGGTTGAACTTTATTCTTGACCTTCATTCCATTTGCAAAGAAACATGGCCATATTTGAAAATGAAGCCAAACATTCCAATGTCCGTCTTACTTTTCAGCATCTATGATCTCGTGGATAAGTTCACTTGTAATTTTGTTTAAATAGGCATATGATCCAAGTTGTTTAAGCTTAAGCGTGTTGACAACAACAATAATTGCTAATGGGTCTTCACTTAGGGCCATAGCATGATACTATCCATCCTTCCTTCATATACACCGACTAGTATACCACCACTAATAATCTTCTCAAATGTCATTGGATATGTAGTTACACCAAAATGCTATTTGCAATGGTCTTCAACCTCTTGTTCTGGTATTGAAATCAAATTATACGCATTTTGTTGAACTGCTTGATCATACACCAAGATTACGAAATCTCTACTTTAACAAAATTTTAACTATGGATGCTGCTACAGAAATTCCAGCATTCACTTTTGGTATGTTGGCTTGAAAACAATCCCAATTTGACTACCAACATCTTTATCTTTTATTTGGTGAGTCAAAGCCAACAATTAATTTCAACAACATATTTAATGGGGCCCACAACTTTTCAACAACACATTTCGTTAGCTTTTATCAATATCTGTTAAAAATCTGATTTAATCCCCGCCAATGATGGGCTTAATATCTCATTCATTTTTTGCAAGATTCCTTTTCATTAATGACAGAAGACCTAACCACTTTCTCTATGCGCTGCACCCGCTTCTCCATTGCAAGGATCTGGTCCTTGCTTTGTTGCCCATCACTGAAACCACTCGATACATTCTCACATTTAGTAAGAAAATTAGAAGAAGAAACAGGCTCGTTCAATAGGGCCATGAACTCCATATCTAGGTTTTCGAAGAAACTACACTTCCAATACAACTCAAAAATTGTAGAAATATATAATTCATTGACATCCTCAGTTCTTCAGTGTAGAATTTAAATAGTAAATAATATAAATCATCTGACCCTAGAATTAAGGAGCACATCTTGCTCCATGTCACTCACAAACTTATATATAACCACCCACTAGTATTACTTTCACTAACTTGAAAATATAAAAAATATATAATATAATAAAACCGTGACAGTCTCTTGCATTGTATCCACTGTTTTTCCTCATAAAAACTCGACCATTGGAAAGAACTGGTCGAGCTCAAGGGTCAAGAAAAAATAGAAAAAACAGAAATAGGCTATTTTTAATAAGTTAAAATTTGACCTATAAGCCCCTTTTTAACCCTTTAAAAGTGAGCTCATATTAAAAACTCCACCTTTTTCAATTCTGATACATATTCCCTGTGGAACCAAATATGAAAAGGCTGTTTTTCCGACGATTGTTCTATATGTAGATAACATGATGGATGCGATTGTGCCATATTTTCTTCAACCAAATTTAAAAATAAAAAACTTCACCACTCTCTTTTTGACATATGTATACCATTATCCATTATGTTTTTTTTGTTTATTCAAGTACAAGGTAACCCGAATCTAATTCTACCAATGACAAACCAGACACAACTTTAATAAGGAAAAACAAACTATTATACGGGTAATAATAGATGGAAAAACAAATAGAGATGATAACAGAAGTAAGGAAGAATAATCATACAATACGACGAGAACGATGAAACAGAGAAACTCCATTAAAACATAGGAAACAACAGGATCCTACGCTAAAAAAGTATCGACATCACCAATAAATTAAATCAAGAAAAAAACATAATAAATAGATGTATCGTACCACCAAAATTCTTCTACGGTGTCGAAAGTGTAGACATTGCGAAGAGAGCTGCCCCAGGCGGCGCCCTGTTTCGGTTTCGATTGGTTGTCATACCAGAACGTCCACTTCCTCTCCAGTTTGTGCGGCTGCTTCTCTGCCACCTCCTCTGCTTCATTCAACGCCGCTGGAACTTCTATTGCTGCTTCGCTTGCCATCCTATCAATCTGGTTATTTTCTCTCCCTACAATTTGCTTTTGCGGAATGAAAGAGAGAGAGAGATTTTTCACTGGCCAATTTGTATTTGTACAAGGGCTTTTGATGGGATTGGTACAGCTTGGGCCGAAAGTAAACTAAGCCCAGTTCAGCTGGGTTTAACTGGGGTAACTGAAATTGATGGAAATAACACTTGAATACATTAAGAGCACGTTTGAGCCTCAGTTTTTTTATCTTTACAAAGATGTATTTTCGAATAGTGATTTAATGGATAATGTGTTGTTAAAAAATCAGAAGTTTTTTTAGGTTTGCGTGTAATATTATTTTTATTTAAAAATAAGAGAAAAAATATATTTGAAAATAATGAGGATCAAAGAAGGACTTAATGATTTGTTTGGCATGACTTTTGAAAAGTCAAAAGGAGTTTTTGAGAAGCAGAAATTACTTTTGGATCGATTTGACTAATTTTGTGAAATTGTTTCTTGTACTTAAAAGAGATTTTAGAGGAAGTTGCTCCAATGTAGCTTCCCCTAAAATCACCTTTGAAATAGCAATTTTTTTTAAAAAAAATTAATTTTCAAACAAAAATTAAGAGAATTTCATCCAAAAACTCTTTTACATGATGTAAAAAGTAAAACAAAAGGTATGCCAAACGGACCCTAAGACTGACTATTAACTCCATTTATTATTTACGCTTTTCATGAATCTATAATTTATAAACACTTAAGAATACTCGAATTTTCAAAGTTCAATGAATTTTTCAGGTTTCATAATGTTTGATAGGTGTTATATTGCCGCCAAAAACTTTCTTTGTTTTATGGTATTTATTGCATTTCCAAGAGACTCTCTATTTTTTAAGAGTATATTCTATCATTTGGAGAACATCTATAAATTTAGAGAGTTAAAATTTTGAAGTACTCCATCAAGCTTTTTATATTTAACACTTAATTTTACTATTTCCAAAAAATATTTATTATTTTTCTTTATCTTTTATTTTAACTAGCTTTTATTTAGATTATTTTATTGTTTTCCTACATAGAAAATTGAAACTTTTTTAATGCATTTAATTATAGAGAGTGTGTTTTTGGTTCTAAATTAAAATGTTAATTTAAAAAGTCTCTTGGAGCATGATTTTAGATGTTGACTCTTTAAAATAGAGAGTATCTCATGTTTAAAGAATCTCTTCGAAATGCTCTTAATGCTCTTTTTAGGAAATTGACCAAGTTCTAGGAATGGTAGCCAAGTTTGGGGTGAATTAATAGTTTTGGTTTTCATCATTAGCAAAAATCATCACCAGTCGAGGTGACAGCGATTGTGCTATAGAGTTTTGAAGCATTTTAATTTATTGGACAATGAATCAAGAGACCTGCTGTAATCTAGAATGGTGATTTCTACTAACACTGAATAGTATCACTTGTGACTATTGAAGATCCCATAACACCACCTGAATTTACAAGCTTCAGAATTGTATTTATGTATAGTTTCTATACGGCTTTCTCCCAAGTCTTTGATTATTTAAATGAATCAACTTTTTGCAACTGATCTTGACATTGAAGCAACATTGTGATTTCCTATCTAAACTTCTTGTATAAATATTCAGATATGCCAAGAGCATTAGTTGCTGTAGATACTGAATATCCCAATGGAACTCCAGGCGCAGGCATAACAACTTATATTCTTCAGCAACATTGTGTTTTCTTTGACCAAGATGACAATGGAATTGTCTATCCATGGGAGACATATGCTGGTAAATACCGTACGATGACCTAGTTAAACTTTCTCCGATTAAAGTACTATCATGTAGCTCACGTTAGATGTCCTTAGATACATTGATGGCATGTCTGGAAGGGATGACGGAACAATTTTTTTTTTAAAAGATAAAAGATAAAATAACTATTCATTATCTGTTCAATTTGGTCTTGTGTACAAAATATGCACTCAAGGCATACCTACATTAATTAGAGCAATAATCAAAATATTCGTCGTCCATATTTCAGAAACGACCATAGATGTTCAGTACAATGGATTCCTAACGATTACAATCGGGAAGTAGTCATGCAGTTAAATTGATATGAATCATTTTGTAGAGTCTAGCGACTTGTATATCTGTCACTCTCTTCAAACAACTTGTCCGATTTCATCATAAATTTTTCAGGATTTCGCTGAATTGGGTTCAATATGATGGTCTCTCTTTTTGTAAATTCTTTGATTTCCAGAATGATTTATTATAGTACTTTATTAATTCAGCTCATGCCAAATCAGTATTGTGCATATTTGACTAAGCTCAAATCTAAAAAGTTATAAGGATGTTTCAAAATAATTGACTTTTTTCTGTCATTGGTGAAAATCGGAAATAAGTAATCGCTTATTTTTGACAATTTTGTAACTTATACTTTTTCCTTTTTGGATTAGTCACTTATTTGCTACCTAGTTGGCTTTAAGGTTTCCTTTATCCTAGTGTGAAGACGTGATGGAATGAGACGTACGAGAAACAGAATCATTCCTAAGCGTGTTTGGGCTCTCTCTCTCTCTCTCTCTCTCTCTCTCTCTTTTTTTTTTTTTTTTGTAAAAATTTTTTTTTTGGTTTTTTTTTT
>CAIGRH010244864.1:0-15098 GCA_903798295.1 Fraxinus nigra | reverse complement strand
TTTTTGGTGAGATGGAAAAGAGTGTCTAGTAAACTTTGTTTCAAAGTTAATGTATATTTCAAAATTGGCATTTTAATGTTTGATAAATAAAAGTGATTTATTGTTGTACTAGTATATCATTACTAAAATGGACAATGATATATAATGACGTCATTTCGTATTATCATTATTCATAGTATAATAAAATTTATTTTTACAGTTACACCAATATGTAATATTATATATTTTTTAAGACAATACCGTTCGATATAGTTATTTTAAATTGAAAAAAAAAACTAATCTATTAAATATCAAATTTATAAAATTACAAAATAATAAAATAGTCAGTATAATAGAAAAATGTTTAAATAAATAAAAATTGCCCTTTAATGCATCTCAATTTATTTTTTACATTAACCTTGAACACAAGATGAATAAATTAATTAAATATAGGTAATTGATGAAGCTAGAAGCAGAATTCGAAACGATATTGTTTTGCTGCTTCTCAAAATCTACTAACTAGATGGTACAAATATTTTGTAGTAAGTCATATTAGAATTTATCAAACAATTAAAATAATTTTTAACTGTTTGAGAATCAAAATATAGACTTTAAAATATATCCCAAAAGGGGGCATTGAGCTCTTTGCATTTTAAATACTTTTATTCAAATTATCAAATCAAGTACTTATATAACTACGCCACGAGTTCAAACGAATAATGATGCATAGCACCGCTTATGTCTACGTAGTATTACTGGATCATCAGATGATAGATATAAATTTGGGAATATGAGACAATTTCACGTGTCACGTAAATTCATACTAAACCGACTGATAGTGCTACATGAATTACTCGATTCATAATGCTACATGTATTACTCTGTTCAAGGAGATTTTTGAATTCATTGAATTTGAGAATAAGTACATCACACTCCTACCAAAATCTAGACAAAAATTATGTATGTTTAGTATGTTGAACTCTATGGGATGATTAATAAATTATATCACACTTTGCTCATCTTTAAAGATCTATATTGTCTATATATTATCTGTGCAAACTAAACATATATTGCATGTTTGGCCTGGCAGATTAATTAGCTTTTCAATTTAAATAAGAAAAAAGAAGTTAAATCTTATCATTGTTCATTAAAATGTGATGATAGTGCAACACTTGTAATATGGTGCTAGCTAAAAAATGCATAAAATTCTTTACAAGTAACCTCGTGTGTCTTTTGACGATTTGAAAAGACATATTGCGTGTAAAATTAGGGGTGTTATGTAGCACAAACTCGTTAGTGAGATGATGAAGATAAGCTTCATCGTCGACTGGGGAATAACCCATATTACCTCTTAATTAAGGCCCCTAGTAGCGATTTGGGTAAGAGTCACTCGCGAGCCGGACGGGCTAGCTCGCCCCGCCAACTCGTCAGCTCGTCAAATTAAAGAAATATGCAATAAGGCGTAGCCGAACTCAAAGATAGGCAAGTTGAGCGGCTCGACTCGCTCCATTCAACACCCTTGTGTGAAAGGAATATCCTTTCACAAACAAAAAATGATGCCATGGACTTCTACAACTTCTTTAGTTCATCTTTACAAACAAAGTATTTGTAAAGTTTAATGGAAACTTTTGTGCATTGTAAAGAATTGCAGTAATCCTAGTGGGTAGACCCAGTTTGATTAATCAAAAGAAATCTAATCACAAGCACTAATCTTTATTTACTCTTTTGAGCTAGGTTAATTAATTAATTAATTAATATAGCCACTCATTTTATTTGATAAGATACCAAACTTTAATGTACTTTTTTTAATCTAATTAAACACCACCACAAAGTAGGAAACGATAAGAATGAATAGATATTTGGATAAAGTATTTTATAGAAGAATGTGGGCAAACCACAAGCAAATCACACGCTCACTTATATTAATATTTGCACTATGGAATTGGGCACCGCCAAAATCTTATATACATACGTCCGCAAATATGTAAGCAATTCAACAAACGTTTAGGCTGCAGATTTTTATTTTTTATTTTTATTGGAGTTTACTAATTGTGTTCTGATTTCGTTAATTTTTATACTTTTAAATGAAGGTGAGGCTGAGCCGTCTACTAAATCTGTATTATGTTTTATAATTATTATTAAGAAAAAAAAAAAGTAACATGATGGGTTTATATCAAAATTGATACCGTGGATCGACTAATGAACTAATGAAGTCCAGCATTGATATGGAAAATTGAAAAACCATTTATGTTACTTAATCTAATGGAAAATTAACTATTCAAGATTTTAATCTAATGATCACACAAATGATAAAGAAATAAACTAAACACAAATAAGCATGTAGATAAAATGATATAAGCTTGCACAAAGTAAGATGTTAAGTAAAAGTGTTAGAGAGTGCAAACGACATAATATGGAGGTTCGATCCAATGCAAATGATCTACGTCCTCTTTTACCAAGATCTCCATCACAAGCGAGACCTTTTTCACTATATTGATTGACTTGTAGTGCAATCTAACCCTTTACCACGCTTCCGATGATTTACAAATAAGGAGCCCCGATCCTTTTATAATGTTGAGCTTTCCGGAACATCAATACGACCCACAATTCAAAATGAATTTACAAGTAAAATCTTCTCTTCTTATCGAATAATAGAATCAAAGTTAATAACAAGAAGAGAAGATGAAAAAAATTAAAAAATTGGGAATGAGTATAGCTCGAAGTCTTGAAATGAAAAACTTCTTGAAGANTTTTACCAAGATCTCCATCACAAGCGAGACCTTTTTCACTATATTGATTGACTTGTAGTGCAATCTAACCCTTTACCACGCTTCCGATGATTTACAAATAAGGAGCCCCGATCCTTTTATAATGTTGAGCTTTCCGGAACATCAATACGACCCACAATTCAAAATGAATTTACAAGTGAAATCTTCTCTTCTTATCGAATAATAGAATCAAAGTTAATAACAAGAAGAGAAGATGAAAAAAATTAAAAAATTGGGAATGAGTATAGCTCGAAGTCTTGAAATGAAAAACTTCTTGAAGAACCAAAGATTTTCACAAAGTTAATCGCCCAAAAGTTTTTCAAAAATTTTATGCTTTTGATCTTTTTAAAGCTAGAGAATAAGGTGGTTGTGAGCAATAAAAGCATCTCTTTAATGCTCAAGTAAAGTTATTGCAAGTAAAGAAAAAATGAGGTATTTATAGCACTCAAACGGTCAAAGTTTCTATCTTACCGGATGTCCGGTAAATACCGGACAATCAAATATCCGTTATTTTTTGTCAGATAATTAGAACGTTAGAAAAATGACCGTTGGAGCCAAAATCTGGAATACCGGACGTCCGGTACGCCATTTTTGGCTCGAAACGTCCTCGTTTCTTATTTTTATCAAATGTAGTTATTCAAGGGATATTTAAAAAAGTTTTTCAAGGTATTTGTTATATTTAGAGTATACATATATTGATTTTTACCTTTGAAAACATATATTTCGAGTAAAACATTTTGTCGTGATTTTTTGATCGTAAATTCAAAATTTTGAGCTCGTCACGATTCATTACCAAGTATTGAAATGTTTTACCTTTACATATGATTGTGATAAGTCTAAGTATTTTGTTTTGAACATCTTCGTGCGCGCTTCTCGACGGTACTTCGACTTTGTCTCGATTTTCGTCGGGACATCTTTTCGCGGGTTTTGTCATATTATTCTTCATATCCTCGATTGAATGATCATCGTATTCAAATTACTTGGCTTCGAACTTCGTGTCATCAATTTTACTCATGTGCAATAATTACCACGAACACTTGAAATCAATTTGTTAGTAATCAACATAATTTGTTTGTGATAATCAAAACGAGAAGTCAACCATAGGTCAACAAAATCAAATGTGTGAAAGATGTGAAGTTGATGGGTATTGCATAACCTCACCATTCAACTAGTCAGTCCAACCAATCGCTAACCACGCCAAATAAAGTCCACACAATCCCTACTTTCAATCTATTTATATTGCCACCGTCTCTGCAATTTTCAACGAACCCTTACATATAGTTCATTCAACAAAACCATTTTAGTTCCCACATTAGTCACCACTTTTAAGCTTGGAATTCAAATCTCAAATCTGGCACCCGACATAGTAACTCGTAGCTGAAATTGAATAATTAATCGTGTAATTGATGCAATTGGCAGTTTACCCATGTATGTTTGTGTCTTAATTTGAATTCTCTCATGCATCAATTTTGTGAAAATGTTCATCGCAATGCGTTTGTGGTTGTTTTTTCATCTAAAAAGTGAATCAATTGAGAAGATAATTGGAACAATTGGATCATTACCCATTGTTGATTGGGGCTGTTGGAGGTTTGACTGAGGCCAATTTGGATCACCATGCTTTAGGCAACGAGAATTGAAGAAGGTATATTTGGTACTTCGCGCATTGCAATTGCAAAAAAATTCAGAGGCACAACATATCGATTGGAGGTTGTTTTGGTTGATATTTGACCATGGTTTAGGTTGTCTTGATAAGGGAAACGTGTTAGTAAGCCATGACCGTGAAAGTCGCAAGAAGTCATGGTGTCACCGGGTTTAGTGTTTGTGAGTTGGAGGTTTTGGGCAAGCAGGTTTTGTGTTGTGACAGCGAGTGGAGGGTTCTATGGTGGTGGTGGTTGAGTGGTTCTAGCGAGTGAAAAAGGCAGTGGAATAGAAAGGGGATGCTTTTTTTATTTTTTAATTATTTATTTGGGATTTATTTGTATTTTATTGAAAATTTTGGGAGTATAGTTGCTATTTATTCTTTATTTTTCTTTTTATTTTATTTTATTTAAATAGAATGATATATTTGTTATTTTATAGTTTTTTTAATGAGAAAATGGATGAAGATGACGATTTTCACAATAAAACGTGGAAATAGAGGAGAAAATGCAAAAAAACTAAAATGTATGATTGTTTTGCAGTTACACACTAAACGCCAAATGTAGAAATAAATAACCCTAAAATAAACTTAGCCCATCTTTGAACCCATTTTCTAATTTTTTTTCCTCAAATTTATTTTTAATCATAAATTCTTTCAATAAAATAATTTTACACGTAAACACAATTTTTTCAACTTCTCCAAAAAATTACCATTACAAATCTATTTTATTTTTTTTATTTTTTTTTATAAAAAATGGAGCTCAAACAAGAACTTAGGGTGTGTTTGAGCCACATTATTTTGAAAGAATGTATCCTGGAATAGTAAATTGATGGAGAATATGTGGTTGAAAAAAAAAAAGAAAAGTTATTGACGTGATAAAAATTATTTTATTAAAAGATGTGTGGTTGAAAATGAGTAGAAGAATAAAATGAAAATTTTAATATGTAGCAACCGGGGGGGCTTAATGTTAAATATTTCTTTTGATTAAACTTATATCCCTTGGATGCACCCACTATAGAAAGTTTTTGGTAGATATAGATTAAAGTAAAAATGCATTTGATCCGTGAGTGCTAAGCATCATTAGTAAGGATGACAAAAAATCCGTTCAACCCGATACCTGCGAGCCCTCACTCCGAATGGGGTAAGGATGACCGCTTAATCGGGTAAATGAGATGGAGATGACGTGGGGGTCATTGCCCCAAAGCGGTACAGAACGGGTACGAGAAACATAATTTCCGTCCCACTACCTATCCAATTTAAACTTAATTTCAAATTTAAGTTTTTTATCAAATAAAACTAAAATATTTATCATCATTTTTAAAGATAATGTGAGTTATTTTTAACAATTTTTTTTTAAAAAGTAATAATATTTACTAACTAAAAATATAAAAAATTAAAATAAAATAATAATAAAAAATAAACGGGGTGGTAAATGGGAAAGAGACCTTCCTCGTCTCACCCCAATCTTTCCCCGAACCCATCGTCCCACTTTAATTGGGTATGGGGAATGAGGTAAAATGATAAAAATACGTGATGGGATGGAGGTGGGAATAATCGACCCCGTTCCGTACCCGCTCCATTGTCATCCCCAATTATTAGAGAAGAATAATGCTATAATTAGTAGTATTAACAATAACGATTAAGGTCAATCAACATGTGATAATTTATAATTTCTCCGTAAATAAAGTGTTTTAATAATAATAATAAAGTTTTATTTTGTATTGTTAAATGACTTGTGACCTTCCTCGAGGAAAAGAGAAGGGGCATGTATGTTTGTTTAAATGTATAGCATTCTCCATTTATTCTACAAAGTAAAACTTTAGTTTTCATGAATAAATTATTTTATTATCATTAATGTTATTCAACGTAACAACTTGAAATCTATACTTTATTTATTGCAAGTGAATAAATTGTTTTATATACATGTAGAATTAATATTTTTCCTATCAAAGTGTAACATCTTGAAATCCGTCTTTCTCGCTAGTAATCTATTTTATTTAAATATAAAATATGCCGACCTTGTTTTTCGCACCGTTGACGTTGACAATAGATGTTGGACACACTCACGTTCTCTCAACCTAATTTCAACACGCGTAAACTGATTGTCAATCGATAAGATCTCGAGTTTAAACGCGAGAGAAATTTTATAATATGAGACAAATATGTTCGGATATATGAGATAAATTACACGATAATGAACGATCGACTAAAAGCCAAATTCAATATCAAGATCACATATCAAACATTAAAAACAAATGATTAATAAAATGAGGGAAATATATAGCTTGGAGTTGATATATTTGCATGACTACAAAATGACACAAATGGTGGATATTTATAGTGTTACATGTGAAATAGTGTTCATGAGATGTGGGGACACAACGTCTCATCTCTTTAACCAATGAGTAATGCTATTCATCCCCACTAGGGTTAGAACCTCAATCTAGGTGGCGTTAACCAATACATTTTATCGTAGGTATCAATTTAGACCCCGCATTAAATGTCCCAAAAAAAGAGGCAGTCACCCTATAATCTATACTAACAAGATTGACATTTCTACTCATTACAAAAATCCAATCAATCATTTAAAAAGATTTCATAAATTCAAGATCTTTAAAGTGGATCATCATCAGCCTTAGTTGAACCTCGGACTTCATTGGACATTGTCATTTCGGCAAAGAAGTTTCGTCTGGACCTCGTATTTGTTTTTAGCAGAGGGACTTCAACATGGTCAGCCTCATGAATCACTTCGGTAAGAGTGGAATTCGTTGGATCGGATTTAAATGGACTTTGGTAGGTCCTACTCCACGTGAGATGCCACATGGCTTCGACGAAAGGATTTCAGTGGGTTGACTGAGTCTCGTGGGAGCCTAGGTGGTGAAGCATAACAAAATCAATGATTTTTCATACCCGCATATAACATATTGAAATGATATCCCAATTTTTCACGTATGATCAAATTAATTCATTAGAATAAAATCAACCTTGTACAATATACATATAAACAAAATGCTATCCAATCAGTACTTTTGATAGTTGACTAATTTTTTTGATCAACTTATATGAATTCAGGCAAAATTGCGATGTTATATTATTGGAATTTTAAGTAAAGTAAAGATGGAACTTTGTCGGATTTTTCATAGTGGTAATACATGGAGATTTCTCAGTTCAGCCTTTTCATTTGCCCTTCATCACTTTATATAGGCTATGGGGCTCGAGCTTACTATCATAATCATGTCAGCTACAATGTTCTGACCTAGGGCTACATTTCACCTTCCCATTTGAAGGAATTTGATTGGTTGGAGAGTTTAATTACGACGGAGTCATGATGACACTTGGGCCTTGGGCTTGTACCCTATGCCATCATGTCATTGTCCTGAATGAGATATTAGGGCATTGCTATCATCAAGAGGGAGCACTTCCTTTGTCATAATGATGTTTTTATATGACGTCTTTGATGGTCTAACTCTAACTTGCTTTGACGAGGTGGTTAAAGTTTCGAGCTATCCAGTTTAGCTCTTCGACAAAAAGATTTTTTATTAAATCAAGGTGGACCCTCAATTGATTCGATATTGACAACAAATACTACCGACAATAATATAACATATTTGTTTAGTATTACTTTTAAGTACTTATAAATAGTAAATCTTACTGTATGGGTTTGCTTTTTCAATCCTATAAATTAGTCAAATATCATTTTTATCCACATATATTTGCATAACTCGTAACTTTTATCTATTTCTTATTCATACATTCCGTAGAATCTATTATTTATAGATTTTCAAAAAGTTATGCCAAATATAAATGTGTAAATAAAAAGTGAATAATAAG
Source organism: Fraxinus nigra (assembly GCA_903798295.1). Classification (NCBI taxonomy): domain Eukaryota; kingdom Viridiplantae; phylum Streptophyta; class Magnoliopsida; order Lamiales; family Oleaceae; genus Fraxinus; species Fraxinus nigra. The sequence continues at coordinate 6,881 of CAIGRH010244864.1, read as the reverse complement.
TTGGTAGACCGTACGAAATGTATGGAAAAAAAATATGTTTGATTGGTTTTGAGAAAAGTTAAGCAATGCCACCTACCCTCAATACAATTTGAATATTAATGCAAAATTAATTCTTGTAGTGATCACTTTCGGTATGTTTGGCATGTAAATTTAAATATATGCATATATTTTTTATTTTTTTTTATCACGTCTCTTTAATTTATTAAATTTAATTTTTTCCCTTTATTACAGTTATTGAACACTGGTAGAAAATTGGGGTCCTCGATATCCAAATGGTGGCTAGTAGTTTAGCCTTTGTTTGACACATTTTTTTTTAAAATCTATCTTCAACCACATGTTCTCCCAATAAAATAATTTTGTATGAAAACATTTAACTTATGTTTACTTTTTAATCTTACATTTAAAAAAAATCATTTTCATTTCAAATAATCTCTCTTAAATAATACGGTGGTCGGTTGAGTCGAGTTGATCCAATCGTGACCTTTTGATCAAGGGGCTAGGTTTGTTTGCTAATGGATCTTGCGAATTGAGCTGGCCCGCGAGCTTTTTAAAAAAAATTTAAAACATATATGAAAAATCATACCGAAGATAAAAAAAAAAATGAATTGATATTTAATGTAAGAAAATAAATCACACTCGAGATGAAAAAAATGAAATGATTTTTAATGTAAGAAAGTTAGGAAAATAGCCCATTGGGTAGTATTTATGAATGAATTCTACAAAATATGTTAATAATAAACGTGTACTAGTTGTTAACTTGTGGTTAAAATTAATCTTTTATCCTTACATTAAATTCTAAGGAGATTATAATGAAACCCAAACAAGCACTTAGTATAAACAATTATTTGTCAAACTTCCGTTTAATTGAAAGATCTAAATGTTTCACATCGAGTAACACCGATTCATAAACTCCAACTCTTGCTCATGAAAGTGAAAGTGAATATTTTGATGTCTATACGGTTGAAGTATCAAATACGTCATGACTTGGGGAGTTACTGAAATCAAAATTTTCAATTGCAGTAGAGTATCAAATTTCTTAGCAAATAAATACATCGTATACTCCTAACAATCAACATATCGAGTGGTGTCAATGCATTTATTCTAACAATAGTTTCTTAAGGTTATGGTTTGATTTTGTTGAAATGGACTTTCTGTAGTAAAGACTTGATCATACAACATTTGACGATCGAGTTTACTGGATCATTTCGATTTACACATGGTTAAACTCTATAGGATCGTGATTTTTCGATCAATTTTGACTTATTAACATTTGTGATTTCTTTATTATTTTTCTTTAAAAAACCTTTGACCATTACTATTCAAACCGTAGACTTAATTAAGAATGAGCATTATTAATTTAGCCATGTTTGATCCCCATTAAATTAAAATTTATTTTCCTCTTTATTTTTATCAATCATATATTTTTCGATAAAATAATATTACACATAAAGCTAAAAATATTTTTTTCTTTTTTAATCACAAATTCTTCAAAAAAATTACTATGTTTCTCATTAAAATGTGAAATAATGGAGCTCAAGCAAAGAGTTAATTGATACAATTGTAATTAGTTTTGACTGTTTTATGTCATTGCTATCCGATGAGGCTCGTGTCACAAATACCTTTCCTCACTCACCCACGTACCTCCAAAGTCCACTAGCGTGCCCTGGCGCATTCGACAAACCTAGCACCCATACTGACGTGGCCATTACTGCCACGTCAGCTACCTCAAATATCCCCCGCCACGTGTCCAACTACAAATTGCCCCCTCTTTATCCATCACCGAGCCACCACAATTTCGTTCCCATTTCACTTCTTTCTTGTCATGTAAATCCAGATTCTGAGAGAGAGAAAATCCCAAATTTTCCAGATTTTGCCGATAAAGAAAAGGGAAAATATTTTTTATATTAATTTTTTTTTTAGTGTATATATATGGCGACGCCGGGGATACAAAACGGCGGCGTAACGGTGATGACGGCGGTACCTGGGCCCGGGCTGCCAGCGGTGGTGGATCAAAATGGGCATTCGGCGACTGGGCTGAGGAGTTCGTCGCCGATTCGGATTTTCTTGTATTTTCACAAGGCGATTCGGGCCGAGCTCGATGGACTTCACCGTGCCGCCATGGCCCTCGCCACCAATAGAAGCTGTGGGGACATAAAGCAGTTGATGGAGAAGTGCCATTTCTTGCGGTCGATTTACAAGCACCACTGTAATGCGGAAGATGAGGCAAGCCTCTGTCTCTTTCTGAATTATTGGATATTTCTGTGATTGTATGTAAAAAAATCTTCCTTGTTTGCTAGAATTAGAAGATAATTGATATTTATTAAGCTTAATTGAGCTGTTATTTATCTAAAATTTTGGTGAGATAGAAAAAGTAATTGAGGGATTTAAAGCTGTTTGGCTGAAATTCCGAGTCAATCGGTTTAATTGATTTCTCGCTGATTTAGTTTTTGATCCAGTTGAGAAGATTGCTGGCAGCTTACTTTAATTAACCACGTCTACAAGTGTCTGCTAATTATTTTCTCAAAATTTTAAATTTTTTCGAGGGGTAGACTAGGTGGAATTATATGGCAAGTTATGTTGATAACTGAATTTTCTGCTTGCCATTAATATCTATTCAGTTTAACTCTACTGTACTTGTGGATTTCTCGTAAGAGCTGGTTGATAAAATTGAGGAAAACTGTAGAATAGTGGGGAAACAAACTTTTCATGCTTCTTCGAATCGGATAATGAAATCTCCATGCATTCTGGTTCAGTTCTGCGTTATTCTTGAGAAATCCAATATATACATCAAGAAGAAAGATGGACACCACGCAATAAAAAAATAAGAAAGTAATTTGTAGTGCAAAAGTGTTTTGAGGATGATAAAAGCAGTATGTTTTACACCTCCTCCTAAGTACGATAATATTACCAATTCAAGTTTCATGTCAAATATTAATTACACCCCAGTTTGAGCCACATTCTGTAAAGCTCATTTTCCCCCAAACTCAATTTCAACCCCACATTCTTCAAATAAAATAATTTTGCATGTAAACCAAAAAAATTTCCTTCTTTTTAACCACACTAAAAAAATCATTTTTACGACTTTATCCTGTATTTCGCATTTGATGACATGAAGTGCAAAGACTGTATCTTACACGTGACATATTGTGTATACCACTTTTGATGACGTGAAAAGTTAAGAATTCTCTTACATGTGACTTTATCGTGTATCCCGCATCCGATGACATGAGTAAAGATTGTATCGTACATGTTATTTTGTCGAGTATCCCGCATTTGATGACATGAAGAGTAAAGAGTTTATCTTACATGTTGGAATGTAACATTCTTTATGGTAATAAGCTTTAAATGTCACTAGAGTTTGGGTATATATTTGAAACCCAGCGAGGCAGTTGGAACAAGATATTATCATTTTTTAGATATGTTCATTTTTGAGATATGATACGCATTCCATTATAGAAATTTCACTATTATGAGCCAAACACATGTCATCGATTTTTTTGCCCGCTTTCTTCAACGTAGAATAAATCTCTTTCAATGGTAAAAAAGTTATTATATCATGAATTTCATCCCCATCCAGATATATATTCTAATAGTTATCCTTTTTAGTTAGAAGATTCTAAGTTTCATTTAATCATTTATTGAGCAAACACCCATCTCAAAAATATATGTTGTATGCTGCTCGGTTTAGTTTCTTTTTGACCTTACTGTACTCTCCAAGAAATCCATTGTGAATCCTATAGTTCTGAAAATGTGCCAATCATTTTCTTTCTATTTTTGATCCATAATTAGCCAATAAATGGAATTACATTCTTTATCTGGTCTAAAAGTTAAATTAAAGAAATGGATGCCTACTACGTCGGTGGAGGCGCATGGGGGGATCCATAGGGGGATTTTTAATCCTTTTTCCTTCACTATAGCAAGTGGAGTGTACGAAACGAAAGAATGAAGTGATAGCGGCTAGCAAGCTATTGGTTGGGAAAAGAGTACCTAGTTGTCCGCTTTCCCCCCTAAAAGTTGTGTTTTTAGTTTGGGACTTATTTGGATCATGGATGGAATCAGGCACAATAAATAATCTGAAGACACATAATGAAAAGTTATGTCGTCCAATATTGTTAATAAACCTTGTTTTCTTTCTCAATACAAATCATGGGACTAAAAGTGGAAAAGTTTCCATCTCTTCAATTAGCCTTCCAACGTTTCTTTTTTCGCCCAAACATGCAAAACAAGAGGGAAGAACACTTCCTCATCGTTCTTAGTGTCCTACTCACTTCCACTGTTTATTGGCCAATGTATTACTACCCTATCAACCATCATGATGTTATCATCCCACCAGCAATCACCCCACCAACTCCGGCTGCCAACATAAATTGACCAGAAAAATCACCAACCATCCATAAACAAATTGTTACCCATATTATTAGTCACAAATCCCAAATAATATTTCTTCTATTTTTTCCAATAATACAAAAACTTAAAATTGAGCTATGTGATCATCAACCATCCATCAACAACATTTTTACCCCGTATGATGTCCCATTCCCAAACCTCAAGTGATGTTTGTTTTACTAAGCCTGCCAATAAAATGAAAACTCAAAACAATTGGAATACATATTTTGATCATGAAATATAATGAACAAGGAATTTCAACAAAAACTTGTTAACTTTTTCTGCCATCTTTTAAAGTTTCATATACCCAACACTCCCATCAATCTGATATGAAACTCTCTATTTTTTTATTTTTTAAATCAAAACATAGGCTTGTTTCCATTACCCTAGCGCTTGATAGTGAACCCCTGAACCCTGCTCTTCCCTGAGATAATTTAGTCGATCAATTTGATAATTCTAGTCCCTGCTAAATTAAATGGAAATCATGCAAAATCAATAATTTAAATAGCAACATCTAACCAAACGCATGATGCTGCAGGACTAGGTATCAATCCCTCATAATCTCATCCACCTAATGAGGCTTTATGGAAAGTTATAGTCACTTTGAGTTTTGAATTTATTACTCATCATACATCTCCTGTTATTTCTAATGGGTTATGCGCGAGCCTTTGGGTGACATCATTTTCGAATTTTGAATTTGGATCCAAGTGTGATTTCTAACGAGGGTAGTATTATATAATTTTCTTTTACGATAGACTTGCATGAAGGTTCCGTATGAATTGTGTTCTTTTTTGTATTTATATATGCATAAACATATAAAACAGTTACACGATGAGGTTCCTTAGTCTGTGTTATTCATTGACAATCTAGTTTAAGTTGGTGTGACCAGGAAGGAAACATCGTAAGTAGAATTTCAGATAAGCACTTTTTAATTAAATTTTCAGGTTAGTTAGAATTAAGAAGGAATTTCTAGAGCATTGGTCATAGTAGGAATAAGGATTATAGTTGATTTGGAACTAAGGAATATGTTGTCCCAAGTAACTAGTTAAACACTTAGGTTCAAGCAAGGAAGGAAGGGTATGATACATAAAATTCATGTGGATTGATAAATGGAGAAGTGTTAACGGTATTCTACGGCTGGGCTTATATGCTCATAACTTTTTCTCACTCCTTATAAGTGAAATAAGCACGCATATAAGCCCACCCAAACACACTTTATGTGATTGGACCATGCTTAGCAAATTCAAAAGAAAAATTATGTAGAATGATTATTATATCAACTATCCTATATGATACCAGGTGATGTTAGGTCATTAAATGTCTAAAATAAAAATACAAAAAAGGAGGATGTTTAGATAGATGTTTAGCCATACTAGAATATTAAAATGAGAATTGAGGATATGCACCAGCAAGTCAGGTGACACAATTTAGAATAAATTATGGAAATGACAACTATGGTTGAGACACATCTTGCTTAAAGTTAAAAAAAAAAAAAAAATCTCACATTTACAAAAACGTGGCAATCCTCTTGGCACAAGCTGTAAGAGAGAAAGGTAGGTCAAAATCAACATAGTCATGTGATTTTAAAAGACTTGATGTCATTGTTCTTTTGAGTATGTGGTGGAAGATCAAAAGTGTTGAAAAGGATTCATTTAGCTGACCTCAAGTTAAGTGGGCATAAAACTTAGTCTTGTACATTAGAAATTAGGATGCTGCAAGTGTTTGCGAGCAGAACATGATCTGCATGGAATTTTCATACGCACTTGCTTTGGGTGGTGCATGGAATTACCATCACAGCTTTAAATGTTTTCCTCAATTAAGTTCTGCATTATGTTAGGAGTTGCTTTTGAATGTAATGTATCTTGAATGCATTCATATGCTGAAAGGTATGTGCATATGTAGAGTATGTGATGAACATTTTTTTTTTTTGATAGGCAAGTATATGATGAGCATTTTCCCCCACTGTCCCCAATGTAAAGTAATGAGTAAAGCAGATACTAATTATCATGACTGTTTTACATTCTTGATTGCAGGTTATCTTTCCTGCACTTGATATCCGTGTAAAAAATGTGGCACGAACTTACTCCCTTGAGCATGAGGGAGAAAGTGTGCTTTTTGATCAGCTATTCACATGGTTGGACTCTGATACGCAAAATGAAGGAAGCTACAGGAGAGAGCTGGCCTCCTGTACGGGAGCCCTTCAAACATCAATCAGTCAGCACATGGCCAAGGAAGAGGAGCAGGTTTAGTTTTTATCTTCCCTTTTTCGTTTTGTAATCATGACAGTTGACTGCCTATGGTATGGTCATCGTAAAACGGTGTACTAAATTGAATTCCAGTGGGTAACAACAAAGCATGTGCAGTTTTCTTACATACTGCCTTATCCATCCTTCAATAGGATTAATAGCCTACATACACTCATAACTAGAGCTATACTGAAGTAGCAGGCCTTGTTGTAGCGCCCCGAGTTCCATTAACCCGGATTGTCACGTCAT
>CAIGRH010244844.1:0-14184 GCA_903798295.1 Fraxinus nigra | reverse complement strand
ATATCACTCATGAGTAAAACATTTGTACAAGAAACTATATATATTGAAATTTCACGAAAGTATATATATATATATATATATATATGTATATATATATATATATATATATGTATATGTATGTAATTTTATTCTTTTAAAAGACTTTCAGAACTAGTGACTAATAAACTTCTAAGCATGTGTTGGACTGTTTTAAAACTCTATTAAATCCTTTCATAGATGCTCAAAATCGTTAATTTAAAAACGCTAACAGGTACTTCAAACTCCCAAACAGGCCCTTAAAGATAATAACGCTAATACATTCAAATCTTTCTTAGGTAGTTGAATTTTGCATAGCCTATTTTTTTTTTATGTTTATTGCTGGGATTCCAATGGTTGCTGTGATCCCTGGGGGCTGCACTAGAAATCTATTTTCTCTTTATGATTATAATTTGCTCTCTCTCTCTCTCTCTCTCTCTCTCTCGTGTGTAGGCTTCTTGGTTATTACAAGCATAGGTTGCATCCTCTTGGTTTCTGATAATATGTTATTAAATTCTACACTGATCTCCTCAACTTAGATCCGCGACACACTAGCTCTCCCATCAATTTGGGGTTGGTTACATACAATCATTTTTTTATTTTTTGGATTTCATTCGCTTCATCGCTACATCTTCCTCAACTTCAGATCAATGATATGAAAAAAAAGCACCTTATTAAAACAATAAATAGGTTGTGCTCATTCAATACATCAGTGTATATGTACTGGTGAGATTTTTTATTTTATTCTTTTCTGGACTATTTGGAATATCAGGAACTTCGCTACCCACAGCCATCTGCAGCCATTGGTTCTATGAATGACCCAACCCGTTATCAGCAGGTTGGAGTTAATAAATTTATATTCTCAATTATTTATTTTTTTAAGTGCTTCTATATTTTCATTTATATATTTAATTTGTTTTTAATTCTTTTGTAGGGGTTCCAGTCTTCCCAAGAATGGATGTGGAAGAATAAGCCTGCAGGTATGTTTGAGAAACAGCAATGCAGATACTGTCTGTTTCATTCTTTACTTCATGTTGAAATGTTACCCGTTGGTTACTTGACATAAATGGAAACCAAGCGTACCGATATTTTTAACCATCTATTGATGCCCTCTTCCGTGTTTTGGTTTTGTTTTTCCTGCAAAAGACTGTTATCCAAGAATCTATTTATCCTCGTGGCTTGATTACCGTCACAATCTCAATTGTTGGATTAAGACTAATGTCTCATTTACCCTGCACACCTTAAAAGGGTTTTATATTTCTGAAAACAGTGATGTCTGTACATCAGTATATGACAACTCTCATGGTCCCACGTTATCCTCAGGATCCTGATCCAGATGATCAGACAGATTGTGCACTTAATACTGAAATGCCAGGTGGTTTCTGTTTGGGCGATGAAGGAGGCAACACAAAGACGAGCATCCTCTAATCCTGAAATGTAAGGAATTTTGTCCGAGTTCTCTTCTCATTGTTGAGAAGTACATGTACGAGGCTGCTGCCCCATGAATCACTCATGACAATATTACATGATATGCTTAAGTGCTTTGGAATTATATTACGGCATTTTCCTTGAGATTGTGATTAATGTGCGGTGTAGAAACATTTTAAGGATGTAGAAGCTTTAATCTTGCTACTAGCCCCTGATGAGTTGCATCGATTTGCATTTTGTGGCTGTTTTTTCTTCTGTACGAATTTCCTCATATTGTGATAGCAGCATCAGATGTGCATTAGAGGTGCTACGGGTCAGGTTATTTAGCGCGTCCGGGTTCTTTATGCTGCCCACGTGCTTTGATTCGTAAACAGGTGATTCTGTTCAAATATTTTTTTCCCTTTCATAACTGGGAGTCAGAATTTAGGAGGCATGTCTAGTGAACGTGCATTCTTGTTTGCTAGAATAATCAAATTAATTGACAGCCCTACAGTTTCTACGAATTTCACCACCACTAGATGGAGATGCCAAGCTTCCCATTTTCAGCATCGAATTTTTGAAATCCTCGTAAAATGCGGCCAGATCATCAACATAAGTCCGGATGATATCACGTGTCTTGTCATTGCCAGTGGCTAGTACCTGGTCAGACGCTAGTAATCCCTCGCCCGAAAGAATGTTGACGTAGTACTGATTATCAAACATTGATGGTGTCGTATGATCAAGATCTGCAAGTGTTGTGTTAGAATCAGATCTTGAGCATAGTTGCTGGAGGGACTGCAAGAATTCCAAATTGATGTCGGGTGAGTTTGCATTATTGTTGCCGTTTATTCGAGAGCTAAACGTTGAGCATCGAGCTTTTCCCATGGTGTGCGCACCTGCTCATGCAAAAAGAAGTGGCATTTTCTTGTTATATGTATTTATGTATTTGTAGATTGAACTTGTAATTAAAGGTGAAAATAAGTGATTTTAAATCAAGAAATGAGGTTAGTTACCAGAGAGTGCAACCATATCCTGGAGCGAGAGCCCAACATTTTGGAACTTGGCTACTAACGTGGGTACATCAGAATTTGGGCCCGGGATATTGTTATTGGCTGCTATTTTGCTAGCACTTAAACTATCTTTTCGGCCCATTTGTACATCCCAACCAGGCCCACCTGACTGAAAATTGAAGCCCAAATACAAAGAAAATGAAATCAAATTCAGCTGAATGTATTTAGACTAAAAACAAACAATTAATTAGACCACTCTTATTGACACACTGAAATGAAGCACAACTAGGGGCATGAAAATGTGTCTTTTTAGGCCTGGGCGGCCCAACACTAGTTAGTCTCAGTCATCAGTGGAGCATCCGTGTGGACTGGTCCACTGGGCCTTTATATAAAATGAAAACTGTGTAGGTCCGGCACTACCTCCAATAGGGGGGCGTCGAGTGTCCATTATGGATACCCTTGTGTATATGCTAATGTACAAATAGCATTTTCCATACAAGAAATGCAAGTGAAGTTAAAAACATATATTAGGGACTAGTTTAACCTAGTACTTACAGCACCCAACACAGTAAATAGGAGAATATGTACCAAAACAACAGAATCTCTAGCAGCAACAGCAAGAATATCTGCACAAGACACAATCTGAGGACAANAAAATGAAAACTGTGTAGGTCCGGCACTACCTCCAATAGGGGGGCGTCGAGTGTCCATTATGGATACCCTTGTGTATATGCTAATGTACAAATAGCATTTTCCATACAAGAAATGCAAGTGAAGTTAAAAACATATATTAGGGACTAGTTTAACCTAGTACTTACAGCACCCAACACAGTAAATAGGAGAATATGTACCAAAACAACAGAATCTCTAGCAGCAACAGCAAGAATATCAGCACAAGACACAATCTGAGGACAAACATATTCAAGATCAGCTTTTATTGCATCAATCACTTCAAATCCCCTCAGTGAGTTCAAGTTTGGTGCTGCAGTTTTTTCTCCAACAAAATTTGGTGTGTCATCCAGCAGCACTGAAGCATCACATCCCTAGAAATATATATTGCACATTAATCATAAAAAGAAATAAAAACGGAAAATGAGTTAACAAGGCTTTCATATTTGTAACATATTTGGAACAGGACTGTCTAGTCAGTCATATCGAGTGTTGCATACCAAAATATTGTATGTGTAGCAAATAAATAAATTAAGATAGATAGACGACTTGCATTAACAAAGCAATCGTGAAAATGAAGTCGCAGCAAAGAAGCGGCCATTCTCGGGTCATCAGAAACAGCCTTTTCGACCCTTGAAAAGATGATAGGTTCTGCCTCTGGACAACTATTTTGGTAGAAAACAAAACTTAATACAATAGTGGCACCATCAATGCATGACTCATTCCTAAGGATGCTAGCAAAAGCTACACAAAATTTCAGCAAAATCATGTAGACACCTAAGTAAATGGCCATTGTTTTAAACAATATTTGAAGGTAATTTTTGAAGATGAAAGTGATAGGGAAAAACTGCAGTTTATATAGATGTTGGTACGTAGATTTTGAGAGTGAGCAGAAGAAAAAATTGGTTAAAAAAAAAAAGACAGTGTCAAGCTAAGAAATGGTCAGTTTGTTTGTGGATGATGACGACATGAGTCTAACTGTTCACCTAATGCCCATGTGCTTCTGATACAAACTAAAGATGATCTTGATGTACTTTCCATTTGAGATGTTTCGATCTATATAATATGTCAATCTTCATGTTGGGTTATTTCCTCTTATATGGAGACAAACCAAAGTTTGGAGTCTTTTATTATAATCCAAAGCCCATTAGGGTTTTACCATCAGGATAAATATATATACAAGATAGGAGAAAATAAAAGCCCGAGCTGTTTTTCGAAAAAAAAAAAAGAGAGAGAGAGAAAAACAAATTTTTTTTCTTTTTCCTGCGTCTAGATTTCATCAAAGCTACGATCCTAAGTCATCCATGGTCCGATTGAGTTGAAATTTGGAGCAGAGATTTACAAAACTACAATGTGAACGGTGAAGATCGAATTTTGAGTCCAGGAACATTAGTTAATGTGCATGAACAGTAATCGACAGTGTTGGTATATTTTTCCTATTTCATATTGCTTTGCCGGATTTTTTATTATTTTGAAGAAATATACCTTTTAACATCTAGTTGCGACTAGAGAAGATTTTGTGTACTCATTATTTGATTGATAGTGGAGTTTTTGACTTGACTAGATCCTGTGGTTTTTATTCTTCGCATCAGGAAAGTTTTTCCACATAAAATAATTGTTCGTATTCTTGTGGTTTGGTGTGATTAATTTTTTAGAATATTTTCAGCATATACAATTGTCAGAAATAGCATTTTACTTATTTGATTCTAGTGAGAAGAATTATTCCGCTATGTTTGTTTTTAGCACTCTCATGACAAGTGGTATCATAGCTAAGTTCTCAGATGTGGGTTTTAGATTATAGAAACGAATTTGAGTAAAACGATTTAACTTGAATGGTTTAAATTATCACATATGAAAAAGAAAAATGGATGATCTTTATGTGAAAGATTATTACCCGTCGGTGTTCGCAACTGAAAAATAAAATAACGAGTTAGATGGAGTAAGAAGTTTGTTGCATCGACAAGTCTGCAGATATATCAGGCAGTGGGTAGATAATAATATTTTAAACCATGTTAGTGGAGAGACACATGCTCGTACTCTATAGAGTAAGCTTGAACAATTATATGTCAGAAATACTGAAAATAATAAAATGTTTCTGATTAAGCAAATGATGGCGTTGAGATACAAGGATGTGGCTTCTTTAACTGATCATCTGAATACTTTCCAAGGAATTATTAATCAGTTAGCTGAAATGGATATTATGTTTGATGATGAGATTTAGGGGTTATGGTTGCTTGGTTCATGATCAGACTCATGGTAGACGCTCAAAACTTCATTGTCTAACTCTGCTATAGATAGCATCATCACAATGGATATAGCTAAGATTAGTTTGTAAAATTAAGAGATGACAAGAAAATTACAAGGATCATCTTCATAGTCAAAAGTTTTGGTTCCTAAAAAGAGGGGGAAGTAAGAGTAAAGGTCCGGAAAACAGAGACAAAAGCAGACGCGAGTCAAATAGGTTTACGAACACTGAGTGTTATCATTGTGAAAAAATACAATGTTATTAAAATCAGACTCGACTGGCCGGTTCGACTGGATTAGCCTGGAAACGGAACCATAACCATAACCGGTCTGATTGTTGCCTAAAACCCACGACCACAGAAACCGGTGAAAAACTTGACAAACCGAACGGTTAACAAGGAACTGGTGAACCGAAATCGATTTTAACGAGTTTTCCAATTGTTTTGACAAAAAATAGTAGTGGTGGAATTAGTATCTCACTTTGTCTTATTTACCTAATGCTCATAGAAAATCCAAAACAAAAAGCAGGAAGTGGTGTCAAAACTTAAAAAAAAAAGGTTGTAATGTAGAAAGCTCAAAGATAAATGTGGAACAAATCTATATGGAGCAACAGCGGCAACCTCCAATACTAAGGATATGTAGGCCTGTGCGCGGTTTGATTTGGGTAGATTTCAACTCCAACCCGAAACCAAAACTAATTAGTTGGTTTGGGTAAATTTCACCCAAACCAACCAACTCTAACTCTTAAACCAAAACCAATTAGTTGGTTTGGGTAAATTTCACCAAAACCAACCAACTCTAACTCTTAAACCAAACCGACCCGAACCAAATCGGTTTGGTTTGGGTCGGTTCAGTTAGTCGGTTTGGACTTTTAGTCCATATTTATTTTTCTAAAAAAAGTTGTCTAGGTTCTGGACTCATTTAGATTACAAGAACTAAAATAACTAAATAAATTTATATTACAAGAACTATTGATTAATGAATAAAATCAGATTAATAGAGATGGATTAACAGAAAAGCTATGAATTTTGTTGCTTTTTTATGCATTATGTAACCTGATTGCATGAGTAGGAAAATGCTATGTATAACATAATGAGATTGTGAAAGAAAATTCTCAATGCTATTGCTTAATGGCAATTTGGTTTGGGTCAGTTCAATTAGTCGGTTTGGACTTTTAGTCCAAATTGATTTTTCTAAAAAAGTTGTCTAGGTTCTGGACCCACTTAGGTTACAAGAAATAAAATAATTAAATAAATTTATATTACAAGAACTATTGATTAATGAATAAAATCAGATTAATAGAGACGGATTAACAGAAAACCTATGAATTTTGTTGCTTTTTTATGCATTATGTAACATGATTGCATGAGTAGGGAAAAATGCTATGTATAAAATAATGAGCTTGTGAAAGAAAATTCTCAATGCTATTGCTTAATGGCACATCATAAATTGGAGGGAATCGAGATATACTTATGAGATTAGAGTTTATCTTTTGATTAATATTTTTTTTAAAAGAGGGTAAACATGTAAGTGGATTTGATTGGTATGGTTAACCAACGATTTGAGAATTCAAATCATAAAAACCAAACCAATTGCATGTGTCAAACTGACCCGAGTCGGTTCAATTTGATTGGTTTGATCGATTTTTTTTAATTTTTTTGCATAAGTCCAGAGATATGGTAGTGGAAGGTTATAATTATAGAAATTTGCTAGTGGTACATCAAAAGATGTATATAAGGGGATACAATCTCCTCACATGGGGGTGTGACCCACTTAAATAATTTTTTTAATATTTAAGTGGGTCTCACCCCCATGTGAGGGGGTGTAACCCCTTAGGTACACCCTAATGTACCACTAGCATTACTCATATTTATATATGGGAAATAACTTGGTCTTAAATTTTGTTTTACAATTTACATATCATCCATTTATTTGGGCCCATTTAATTTTTTCTTAGATTAAATGAGTATTCAATTAATCAATTAATATAAATTTTTAGTAGAATACATATTATTGAGTTGGAAAAAAATGAATGTACGTAAATATATGAATTATTTATTTAATTATTTTAATTTTCGGTTCAATCCCAGTTCATCCCTTTAACCCTTTCTTTTGTTTTTTGAGTCAATTTTCAAAACATTGGAAAAAGGGATACATCAAGAAACATTGCAGGCAATGGCAGAAAGAAAACAAGAATGAGAAAGGAAATGAAGCAAAAAACGAGGATGGCAAAGATGGTGATGACAAAATTGATACCACTGCTCCTACAAACTTCCTCATTATTTTTTAAGAAGAGATGATCAATTTTACAAGTCATGAGACCAATTGGGTGATTGGCAATGGTACCTCCAATCACGCTACATCGCGGAAGGATTTCTTTGCATTCTATAGATATGATGATTTAAGAAGTGTAGAGATGTATAATGATAGCTTGGTTAAATTCACTGGAGATGAGTAATGGTTCGAGGCTGGTTCTTAAAGATATGAAGCATATTCGAGACATATGTTTAAACTTAATTTATTTAGTAACACTTGATGATGATGATGATGATGGGTATGACAGTACATTTAGTAATGGACAGTGGAAGCTTACTTAGGGCACCATGGTTGTGGCTTGAGGCAAAAGGTCTCTACGTTGTATGTTTTGTAGGCAAATCTCTCCAGTAGCATTGTTAATGCAATGGAGGATGATAGTACAGTAGAGTTGTAGCATAAGAGATTTACTCACCAGTAAGAATTGATTAGTTATATCGGGGAAGAAAAGTATACTAAATGGATTGAAAAATACACATCCGAAAAGGTGTACTCATTGTTTATCTGGGAAGTAAAACATAGTCTTTTTCAAGAATTTTCCTCCTTCGAGAAAGTCAAAAATACTGGACTTGATGCATTTAGATTTGTGTGGTCCTATGAAGACGAGAACACTTGGCGGCTCTAGTTACTTTATAAACTTACGATCATTTAGGGAAATTATAAGTTTATACTTTGAAGACAAAAGTCAGTGTTGACCGTGTTCAATCAATTTCATGCCCTAGTTGAGATACAGCCTGGAAAGAAGTTGAGATGCATCCAAACAGATAATGAGAGAGAATATTAAGATCATTTTGATGAGTATCGCAGACAACAGGGAATTTAACATCGAAATATAACTCTGAACACTCCTCAATTGAATGACATAGCTAAAATGATGAACATGCTACTGATTGAAAGAGTGAGATGTTTACATTCTCAAGTCCAATTGACAATATTCTTTTGGGGTAAGGCATTGAACGCGGTGGTACATGTGTTGAATCTTACACCTTATGTTCCCTTGTAGAATGATATTTTGGATTGGTAAGGACATTTCCTATGATTATTTGTGTTTGTTCAAGTGTAAAACATTTGTGCATGTTCCTAAAGATGAATGGTCCAAGTTTGATGTGAAAACACGACAATGTATATTCTTTAGTTATGGTCAAGATGCGTTTGGATATAGGCTTTATGATCCAGTTGTAAGAAGCAGAGATGTCGTATACGTTGAAGATCAGACGATTCGGGATATTGAGAAACAAGAGAAATATGTACCTCAGAAAGGTCATAGTTTGATTGATTTGGATTTAGTTCCTTTGAAGGCTTTTGCCAACTCAGGTTAAAAATGATGTTTAGAATGGACACCAAGATATAAGTGATGTTGATGCTCCCTTACAGGCTCAGATACGTCATGAGATTGATGACCAGTTAACAGTGTCATATATTACACTAAAAGTTCCACTTAGGAAGTCTACGAGAGATCGACATCATTTCGCACGGTATTCAGTAGAGCAATATATGTTATTGATTAATGGGGGAGAGACCGAGAGTTATGCAAAAGCTATGGAATATGAACATAATACAAAATGAGTTGAGACCATGCACATGATAACCACGCCTTTGAGTTAGTGAAACTACCTAAGGATGAAAGAGCTTTGAATAATAGGTGGATCTATAGGGTGAAGCAAAATGAGTTCACTTTGCAGTCGGGGTATAAAACTAGGTTGATTGTAAAAAGGTTTGATTAGAGAAAAGGTGTTGATTTTGATGAAATCATCTCTCAAGTTGTAAAGATGTCATCTCTTCATATTGTTCTTAGCCTAACAACAAGTTTTGATTTAGAAGTTGAGTAGATAGATGTGAAAATTGCATTCCTTCATGGTGAATTGGAAGGGAAGATTTATATGGAGCAGTCAAAGGGTTTCAAAGTGTGAGGAAAATAAGATTATGTGTACAAGTTGAAGAAAAGTCTTTATAGTTTGAAACAAGCACTGAGACAATGATACAGAAGTTTGAGTTTGTTATGGGGAAGCAAGGCTACAAGAAATAATTTATGAACATTGTATTTGTTCAGAAATTCTCTGATTATGATTTTATCATTTTACTTCTCTACGTTGACTATATATTGATTGTTTTTATAAATACTTCCAAAATTGATAGGTTGAAATAGCAGTTGAGCAAATCTTTTGCTATGAAGGACTTGGAACAAGCAAAGAAAATCCTTGGCATAAGAATCAATCGTGATAGGAGTGCCAAGAAGTTATATTTGTCATAGGACAAGTACATAAAGAAAGTGCTTGAGAGGTTCAGTATGGACAAGGCTAAAAGTGGTTAGCTCTACTATTGCTACCCACTTCAGATCGAGCATTGAGCAATGTCCTTCTACAAATAAGGGAAAGGAAGACATGGAAAGTGAGCATTACACCTCATCAGTAGAAAGTTTGATGTATGTGATGGTTTGTACAAGACCAAATATAGCCTATACAGTTGGAATAGTTAATTGTTTCTTGTCAAATCTAGGAAGAGAGCATTGGAATGAAATTAAGTGGATCATGAGGTATCTTCGAGGTACTTCTAGTTTGAGACTTGGTTTTGGAAACGGACAACCGTTGTTAATTGGCTACAGATGTAGATATGGTAGGAGATATGAATACCCGTAAGTCTATATCGGGTTATTTGATTACTTTTGTAGGTGGGGCTGTAGCTTGACAATCGAAATCTCAAAAGTGTATTGCCCTTTCTATGACAGAGGAATAGTTTATTGCAGCAACAAAGGCAACTAAAAAGTTGCTATGGGCAAAGAAGTTCATAAGAGAACTTGGTTTCAAGTAGCAGAGGTATGTTTTGTGATAGTCAGAGTGCTATTCGTCTTGCTAAAAAAATTAGTTTTCATGAAGATCGAAGCACATTGATGTATAATATCATTAGATTAGGAATGCGTTCAATGATGAGTTGCTGGAACTTGAGAAAGTTCATACCGATCATAATGGTTATGATATATTGACAAAGACAAAAAAAAAAAAACTTGAGGATTGTTGTTCGATTGCCGGGATGGCAAATTCCTCCCCATGGTCGGTAGTGGGAGATTTGTTGAGGTTATTTCCTCTTATACGGAGGAAAGCCCATGTTTGGGGTCTTTTATTGTAACCTAAAGTCCATTAGGATTTTAACCCTATAGATGAATATTGGATAAAATAAAAGTCCAAGCCAGTCAGAGCTCAAATCCCAAGGAATCCATGGTTCGATCGAGCTGAGATTTGGAAGAGAGGTTCACAAGACATAGAGCTACAATTTGAACGCTGAAGATTGGATTTGGTGTTCAGGAACAATGGTTAATTTGCATGAACGGTAACTGACTGTGTTGATATTTTTTTTCCTATTTCATATTGTTATGTCGAGATTTTTGTTACCTTGAAGAAATGTATGTTGTAGCCTTTAGTTATGATTAGAGAAGACATTGTGTACCCATTATTTGATTGATGGTGGAGGTTTTGGCTAGATTGGATCCTGTAGTTTTTATTCCTCACATCGGGGAAATTTTTCACATAGATAATTGCCTGTTTACTTGTGGTTTGGTGTGAATGACTTTCTTAAAATAAATTCAGCACATACAATTGTCAGAAACAACATTTTACTAATTTGTTTCTAGTGAGAAGAATTATTTTGCTGTGTTTGTTTGTTTGCATCTCTCCCGGCACTTCACTTAAGCCTTACCTCCGACTAAAGGTACAAAAATATTTAAATAGGTCATGCACCACATATAGTTATACTCTCGGTTATCATATACTTTTTTTTATGGTGCTCTTGGTTACTTTCTTAGACTTATTATCTGAGACTCTGTAAATTTATAATCACACCTCAAGTTCGAGAAGTCCTTGTCTTCTTCATAGTCTCTGAAAAGTGTAAGTATTACACTTATCTTGACCATCAAAAGTTACATGGAGAGACACTTGATGAATTAGATATTTACTTTGTGTTTCTAGATTATTTTAGGAAAAATTCTGATATTGGACGAGAACGGATGAAAATGAATGATAATTGAGAAAAAAAATGATTAAAGTTGGATATGTTTTGAATGTTTGACACATTTGGAAGTTGACGGACCTCAATTTCCATGTTTAAGGATTCAATCCGAACAAAAAGAGTGAACATGGACCAAATTGCACAAATGAAAGTATAATTTTCAACAATTTGAGATATCCTAGTTTGACTAAAATTATGGTTCTCTGTCATGTTGGGACTCTATTTTAAACATAAATTAAAGTCTATAAGTAGGAATCTTTCATTTAATTAAAAGGAAGAGGGTAGAGATATAATCTTGAAGCAAAATCATACATCAAAATACATTAATCCCAAGATTTATATCTCAATTCGGGATTTGAAAGTTGAAAAATACATGCTGGGAGATTTACAAGCTTGAAAAAGGAGCTTGATGATCAATTGTTGAAAATTAAATGCCAAAGAACAACGATTGCTAGGAATTTTTTTCTTTATTACTTGTATTGACCTGATGATATTTTTAGTTCTTTTATTATTAATTTCAATAAATGATTGGCTAAAATAATTTGTTGTTATGATGAATGATGTAACGTACGTTAATGTTTATTTAATTCAATAAGTTTAATGCAACTTTGATTATGTGTTAATTATTTGTTGCGTGTTTAATTGCGATTCAATTGCTTGGTTTAAGAACAATATTAAGATCAAGAGGATTTATTTGTCTAGTTCGTCCAATAAGAGACATAAATTTTGAAAAGAGATCGAGAGATACTTTTACGGCTTATGCAATCATTATTGAATTACTACAATTGAATGATTTTATGGACGTACAAATTTACATAGAGATATTGTAAATTTGAGTATGTGAATTAGAGCTAGTTTTTCTCAAGAGATTATTAACTAAAATGATTAATTTGGTTGTTAATACCAGTGTTATAAAATATGTAATGCGTGGTGATGCGTGGAGACTAAGCTATGGACTAGGCGAGTTTAGGCGAGACATATGTGTAAAAAAGCGTAAAAAGATGTTTTCTTATTTTAATTTTTAATCAATTAAAAATAATACTTACTAAACCTTTAAAACAAATTTATAGGAATTTTATACATTTTTTTTCAAAGTTTCCAAAAAAAATATAAGTTTCAAATTNTAGAGATATTGTAAATTTGAGTATGTGAATTAGAGCTAGTTTTTCTCAAGAGATTATTAACTAAAATGATTAATTTGGTTGTTAATACCAGTGTTATAAAATATGTAATGCGTGGTGATGCGTGGAGACTAAGCTATGGACTAGGCGAGTTTAGGCGAGACATATGTGTAAAAAAGCGTAAAAAGATGTTTTCTTATTTTAATTTCTAATCAATTAAGAGTAATACTTATTAAACATTTAAAATAGACTTATAGGAACTTGATACATTTTTTTCAAAGTTTCCAATAAAAATATTAGTTTCAAATTTAAATACAAAATAGTAAGTAAATAGCATAGAAACTTAAATCTTATCTAACTCTTTATCAAACTCTAATTCAATAACCTCCTCTTTATCTAATTCGTCACACGCGTCTTCTTATACAAAATCCTCTTCGTTGGGCTCCCTTATTTCATTCTAAGATTTCTAGTACATCTCGAAGGTTTTAAGATATCATTTTCCACTCCATCATACTCTTCATCATCACAATCCTCTACAATCCAAGATTGTGCATTAATTGCATCACTTGCTAATAGAATCTCTATTTTTGGAGATGATGCAGATCGGAGGAGAAATTTTTTAGGTTCAAGTGGTTATTTTAAATTAGGGCAAAATGAAGAAATTAGCATTTAATAATTTTTTACTTCAAGGATTTGTAAAAAAAATAATGTGCGCTTAATTGCGCTTAGGTGCGCATTCAACAATTGTCGGTGACAGCTAAATAAGTCGCCAAGCCACTTGGCTGGGCGTTTTGGCCTCGCATAACGTCAAGGAGCTCCTAGGCAGCCGCATAAGCACGCCTTTTAGAACACTAGTTAATACATATGAAAAAGGGGTTGAATGATATTATGTTTAATGGATATTACCTAATTGAAATTGCAATTCCTAAATCACTTAACCCAAAAGTTCTCCACAAATTCGTTAAGCTTAGATTGATTCTGATTAGTTAGTCTAATTTAGTTGAATTGATACTTTGGTTATGACATTAATTTAGACTGAAGACAGATTTAAAACAAAAATTGATAGTAGGTAATTAGTTTTTGTGGGACGATATTCAAACTTATAATCTATTTTAATACTTGTCACAATTCGTACATGTACGAAATCATACTAACCGTCCATAAATAATTTCGATCCCTCATAAAAATGGAGTTGCTATGGACAGCATGAGAAATTTAAACATAGAAAATCCACCATTAACGCTTGAATCAGAAGTTACAAAAGAAAGGTTTTCAAATCTTAATTAAATTCGGGTTAATTTCACAAATGGTCACTGAAGTTACCTGAAAATTTCAAAACGATCACTGAAGTTTCAAAATTTCAGAAACGGTCACTAAAGTTTGAAATTTCTTTCAAAACGGTCACT
>CAIGRH010244772.1:0-10073 GCA_903798295.1 Fraxinus nigra | reverse complement strand
TACATTCGTGGTCTAGCTCCGCCCTTGTTTGTGGTTAACAAATTGCTGTGCCACCACAATTTGTGATGGTCCCCTCGACCCCTGGCGGCTGGCGATGGCTGTTTTGTAGCCGTAAAGTTCTGATCTTTTCTGCGTTTTTAAGCACATTTTTTCTTTTGTTTCTTTCCACAACATGGACATCAATAATAGCACACCCTTGGCTTGGCACGAAACATCAATAATAAATGCAATACAATCCGAGTGAACAAACTACTCCTTTTAATGAATAATTTTAGGATCAAGTAGGTTTCTTCCTAATAAAATTGGAAAATTGCACTATTAATCCCAATAGCAAATTGGTCTAATTCCACATTTTTTACTTAACGGGAACTAAAAATCTAGTTAAAAGAGTGCCACGTGGACTCGCACAAAGCAAAACTTCTTCACTTAGGCTAGTGCTTGAAATTTGGTTCAGTTGATGAAAATTCAAATTAAAGTCAATAATTAATTGTAATAACACATTTCAAGAACTTCACAACTTTTCAATCACACATTTCATCGTTTTTATTAGAATTTATTAAAAATCTGGATTATATCTAAATCAAATAGGGGCAAAAATATGGAAACGTGGCCTTTAGATAGTTTTAACTTAGGTGGTCCTCATTTTATTTTATTTTTTTATTTTTGTCAAAATAGTGTGTACAATCTACGAATGTCCTTGTTCATTGTCCTATTGTACGTGTCTCGAGTCTAGACCATTCTTGCTTATTAAACTTAGTTTTGAATTGATTTGATTAATAAAAGGTAAAGAGTATAGCAGCGTATGATTAGGATAATTGCGACAAAGCCGTCGAACTCATGTTTGATTACTCATTTAGGGGGGTAATTGTCAGTTGCCAAGTCTCAATCTTAATCACCTATACAAATAAAATACTACCTAATGAAAAGATCATAATTAAATGAAGGAAATTTTGCACTATTGGTCATGACCTATTCTCTTTGTATAAATACATCCTCAAATTTTTGGACGGCGTTTTATGAATTTATCTCGTAGTCCTCGTGAAAATATGTCTCACTAAAAATTGTTCCAATTCAAAAGCAAAACTTACACTGACAAAGTTGGACATATGACGGGGATGTTTTAATGACATTTTTTTCTCATCGAAATTGAATTTTGCTAATGTAATGAAAGAATGTGAACCAACTTACTCTTTTCCGATTTCAAAGCTTGATCCTTTACGTTATTAGGTCATTGAGAAGACTAATTTTAAAACATTGCTTGTTAACGGCAGGGGCGGACCCATTAAGGGGACAATTCCTTAATTTTTGGCATTTACAAAGTGGTTCTTATAGTTTTTTAGTCCATAATTTTGGCAATATGTTTGGGATGAAGTCAACAATGGAAATTTTGGCATTGAGATGTAAATTAAAAGAGTGAATGACATGATAATCCTATTATATTACAAAAGTTAATAAATGTACAATTATCCAAATTAGAAAGCAAGTGGCGACGTGTGATGGAGTTTATAAGGAATCTGTCGCTTTTAAAAGTATGGACACTTTGTACGCAACAATGACAACTTTGGACCCAAACAGCTATTCATATCTTGAAAATACCATAAATTAATTAATCGTAGAATTATTAAGGTCAAGTTGGCATGGCACGTATTCTTGGAGTCCAAAACCAGATATTTATAATTGTTCTGCTCGATACCAAATAAAATTCAAAAAGTATTTTCTTTATTTAACATACAAAGGCTAAAAAGGGATTTTCATTGTCCACAGTAGTTAGCTAGATCACAGGAAATCCACCGCTTCTCCTCCACATTTCCCCGTCGAATACCTAATAATTCCACCCACTCAATAATTGAACAAATATAATTTTCACCTTTTCTTTTTCTAAGATTGTCAAACGTCCAAAAAATTTAGACCTGCCCCTGCTCACATCATTTTTTTATTTCAATGTATCAATTAGTAATTTTTTTTTTCTCTCTCCAGAGACTCCGTACCCACCGATGATAAGTATTCATTGGGGTTTTTCGCACAAAAAATTTCAAATAGGAGATTTTCCGATATTTCTAATAGGTACGGGGTATTCTGTTATTAATCCAAAATCAAATATTATGACGTGGGAAAGGACAAAAGGAACGACACCAGCAAGCAACCCTCGATTATTCATTAGTCAACCTGTTTATTTAACATAAGCCGTGGCAGCAGCGCAACATATGCTCCCTAATCCATCCACAATATATATATATATTACAACCAACAAAAGTGGAAAGCATTCGTGTTATCAATTGAATCTGCCATGTTGCAACACTACCAATCTAGCCTAACATTATTTCCCACACCAAATGTTCATCATTCAAAGGGTAAAATTAAATTCACTAACCCACTAAGCACTCATTCAGGGCATATGGTTTAAAAACCAATTAAAATTGAAAATATAACCGTTATTGAGTCTTATTCATCTAATAAAATTCAACAATAACGACTAGTTATTCAATTTTAATCTGATTTTAATCTCTACCGAACACGCCCAATATGATTTTGTAAAAGTCAACAACTATTTTACGACAAAAAAAATTTGTTTTCAAAGTTTTTTGAATAATTTTTTGAAAGTATTTTATATAATTAGAAGTAGAACTTTTGGGATAAGGTAACTTAAAAAAATATATATATATATTACAACCAACAAAAGTGGAAAGCATTCGTGTTATCAATTGAATCTGCCATGTTGCAACACTACCAATCTAGCCTAACATTATTTCCCACACCAAATGTTCATCATTCAAAGAGTAAAATTATATTCACTAACCCACTAAGCACTCATTCGGGGCATCTTCGGTATGGTTTAAAAGCCAATTAAAATTGAAAATATAACCGTTAATGAATTTTACTCATCTAATAAAATTCAACAATAACGACTAGTTATTCAATTTTAATCTGATTTTAATCTCTACCGAACACGCCCAATATAATTTTGTAAAAGTCGACAACTATTTTACGACAAAAAAAATTGTTTTCAAAGTTTTTTGAATAATTTTTTGAAAGTATTTTATTATATAATTAGAAGTAGAACTTTTGGGATAAGGTAACTTAAAAAAAAAACAAAAAACTTTTACCAGAAAGAGAAGCTATGCAAACAGATCCTAAGTTGAGCCTTTTTGTACAGACCAAATACGGTGTAACATTGTTTTATTCATTAAAATATGTCTAAATAAAATAAACCAGAAGGAAAAACAAGCAGATGAATGAAGAAATTCACCTTCTTCTTTTTTTTCAGGGGGGAGAACAATACAATCGAATACAAATAAAACAAAAATGGAAAATGAGTAAATGTAACAAAAAATAAAACTAATATTGAAAACAGTGACTGGAGGAATTTACCGGCGGCGGTGAATTACAGGGAGACAAAATTCACGTCGACTGTCCATATAAATCATAGGGGGCCCACAAAGAGTCGAGAGGGCACGGCTGTTTGGAGTCTAGCCGAAGCCACGGCTTGCCGCTGCCGCTCCAGTGGAGAAGGCTCACCGGGCCAGGGTGGAGGTCACGGCAGCTTCCTCTCACATTATCTCCTCCAAGACCGTGTTGATTCCACCTGTGCTTGATCGGAGACACTTGTCCAGCGAAAACCAAAAGAAACGGCGGAAGCGAGCCGAGCTCGTAAATACGGCTTGGGCTTGTCTTTTGTATATCCATCCACCGCTCGATATGGCGGGTGTATCCAAACCGCCTCCATTTACTCAGATCTATTACCATTACGCCGGTATTGAAATAACAAGGATTTCTGCCTGAAAACACGCCTGAGAATTTCCGGTCCGACCAGAAATACTCGGTGAAGTATTTGGTGAAGTTTGCGTGACAATATTCCGGCGCGCCTATCGTCTTCTTCCCCAAGCTTGTACTCCAAAGCTTCGAAATATCATCGACTAGTACGAGATCCGAATCCAAGTAAATAACCCGTTTCACACATGGTTCCAGAAGATCCGCCAAGTAATTTCTAGCATAATTTAACGGCTGTTCAAGCGCTTGCCTCACGGAACTTGAAATCAGGCTCCGGACTCGTTCTGGATCAAAGAAGTAAACTTTAAACTTCAATTCCGGGAAAGTGGATCGGACTAGGTTTTCGAGGCCATTTTCTGATACAAGGAAATGGAAGAAAACATTTTCTGGACACTTTGAATGCTGAAGAATTGAATGAACAGCAGCTATTGAACCGCGTAAATATTCAACATCAAGAGTAATAGCTACATGTACCAAAGAGGGATCGCAAACGCCTGATTTTCCCAATATTGATGAACTGCATTCATCGGCATTGCGAAAAACAGAGGCTTTTCTGAAGGAAAATTTGTCCATTGAATTCGTACATGCAGGACATCGAAGATAACGATCCATATTAGAGGACCTAATGGCTTCTGCCGGAGGGAAGGATTGAAGAGAAGGGAAAAGTACAATCATCCCCATTGCTGCAGAGAAAAAGCCAGAAAATCTCATAATCCACAACATTTTTCTTCCTCTATAAAACAATCTCTAATTATTGTCGTTCTTCTTTCTCCACAATTTGAAATCGAAACTATTTGAGAAAATCGAAGAGAATAGGAAGGGTACTGTTCCCTTGAGCTCCGCCAGAGTGAAGGGCAATTGCAATTTACAATACAAAAACTCCAATCCCAATGGCAATTGTGCTTTGCTTTCTGTAATTTTTTCCTCTCTCTAATGGGATGCCGTGATTACGAAGCTAATAGGTTCCATCAAATAGAGTGAAGAAGAATCAATCCATATACAGAATGAAAATTCGATATGTAACTACGCGAGTTGCAGTCCTCACTCGCTCTCTCTTCTCTTCTTCTTTCTCTATACACACATATGATATGTATCCCTGTTTCTTCTTTGGATAAGAAGATGAAGAGAGAATTTGGGGAAGGGGTTTCTGCTCTTTTGTGCAGTTTTTTTTTCTGACTTTTGTTTGTTGAGCTCTCCACCATAGAATTTCATGATTTGTAATTTTTATTATCTTTAGTGATAATACTAAACAAAAACGTGATTTGGTATGTTGTTAACTTTGTATGAAGGAGCACTGTAGAGGCAGCTGTCCCAATGACATTTGCCTCCCAGCACGTCCATACAACAAAAACATCTACACATGCTCTCTTTATTCACATCGAATATTTTTGTCTCATAAGTAATTACTAAATCAAGAAACGCACGAACTTTTTGGGTGTCTTTCTATTTTTACTCTTAGTAGGTTAGATTGAATGTGATATTATTTACAGTGATATTCCCCTTTTCTTACCGTTGTAAATACTCTGAATTCTTATAATAATCTACGTCTCTACACGCTTCTTTAAAAAAATTGATTTTGTCAAATGTTTGACATGTATTAATTGTCGAGTAATTGACGAATTCATATACTTTTAGTGGAAAGATTACCCTCAATCACTCGCGTAGGGATGTTGCGTATGTAATATGTTCGAGTAACAGTACTAAATTATTTAAAAAAACAACTTTTTAAAATAAAATAGAAAAGATAAAATTATAGGGACCCTTTCTTATTATTGTTGTCATCGAATTTCTTCGCGAATTTAAAATGTGTCGGTATTTATAACCTAGATGTGTGGTTGTCATATAAAATAGGAAAAAAAATCTCGAGTCTGAAACCTCCTTTTCAGGAACAACATAATTAAATTTTCAGTCTTGACCATTGACCTAACGTAGACTCGCCATTGATATGTTGACAGGTGGAGAATCTAACATCAAAAGGCTTGTACGGTACCACCTGCGCAACACAATTGATCGTCTGCCATGGATGAGCTGTGTGGCTATGGCATATATAGCAAAAGCACTGTAAATTATTTCCTTGGCCCGTACATATTTCTGTACTATTGCCAACTTGTTCTTCTCACTTAAATATCACCTTCATTCGTGTTTTTGTCACCAAGCCCTTTTTTCATTCTCATCAAAATGCTTTTCTCCCCATCCTTCTTTTTTTTTTTCAGAATAAAAGGCTCAATTTGACAGCCCTCTCACGTGAGGGTGGGGCATGCGATTTTTAAAATTGCGGGCCCCACCCTCTATGTGAGGGGTTGTCATGCTCTAACATTTCTCTTTTTTTCAATCATACATTTTTCAATAAAATAATATTATACGTAAATTTAACACCTTTTTTTATTTTTATAAGTACACATTCTCCATCAATCTACTATTACAAAATGCATTGTTAAATTATAATGGGGCTCAAACATTCTCTTATTTACCAATTGTGTTACCTTTATAATTAGTTTTGACAACTAATTTGATAATATGTGAGTTGATATGGATCCTGATAATTTGTACTAATTATACAAATGTGTTGTACAACTAGCTTAATTTCTTATTTATAGGGGTCAATGGACCTAATCAAGTCGGATTGACCTTAGACCCACAAGCTCAATTGGATCCTATTAACAAGTTGAGTCCTAGCTCAGCTCATGTCCATAAACTTGACTTGGTTCTGCCTGATGGTTCACGGGGCTTATGGATCGAATCAAGCTGTCCACAAGCCCAAGACGACCTTTTTTTTTTCTTCAAAAAGAAATTAATAAATTTTAGGTCAAGATCCACAAGTCTCATACAAGTCAATTTAACATATTGAGTAGGATATTGTGATAAATAATGTAAGTACATGAGATCATGTCCTAGATTAAGTTTATAAATTGGAATTATGCGGTGTGATTATAAAATGGATGGTGCTGGAAGATGCAGCTTTTATCCCAAATAAGAAATCAAGAGATCTAACTTTGAGGTTGACAAAGAATCCATACGCTAGATGGTGTGAAGCACATGCATTGTCAAGTTTTGGATATAAAAGTGGATGTAAAGGAAATGGAGATTCTTCCATTGCTTGGTATGGTGGAAAATAGTACAAAATTGAATAAAGATAATGGGAGCTTCTACTTTTAATTTTTTTCACTACAAAAAAACGCGGCTTCAGAGACGGAATCTCTTTTTCCTTTGCCATCATCAAGAATTGCTTCCCAGTCTTGCCTTTCCTTCCTGTCTAACAAGCAGGAAAATTGCATTTCTTTACGAAAGGTATAGATTAATGAGACTATATTTCTTTTCTATCCCTTTTAATGAACATAGATGTTTGGTTGACATATTTAACATGCTAAAATAGATCGAATTAAATTGAACAAAACTAAGAAAAAATTCACATAAGATATTGTCCGTTCTTATGCTTGTCTCGTAAATCTAAATATATTTTCAACTATCCTTTAAAGTAATAAAGTAGATTCATTATCCAAAATACAAATCAAAAGATCATTCCGCATTGATTAATTTTCTTAGTGATTTGACATGGAGATTTTGACAATTATGTAAAGTTTAATAAAAATATTCAAACGTATTGTTTACATTGTGACATTCATCTACAAATACTTCTTATGTTTGACCACTGCACTTGATTTCATGTGATCTTTAAATCTTGGAACCACTTTTGCGACGTATAAATTAGCCGTGTATATTATGCCTCTATAATTTGATACAATGCAGATAATGATATTATTGCAAGATATGTAACTTTGAAGAGCAAGATATTGCATAAATTATAGTATTTTTGGATTAAAATAAGTTGAGAGGTAAAATTTGAATATGTTTCTAAGTTGATAGGTAAATAACAGTATTTTCATTTCTAATTTGGTTTTGGGGGAAAAAATCGTAGCCCACTTTTAAAAAAAAAAAAAAAAAACTATTTCATAAAATACTACAAATTGTTTTATAATATGTATTATACTTTTATTATATGAAATAAAACTAAAAATACCGTATCCTAAATTTACTCTTATTCCATTGTATATATTACATAATTTGTAACTTCTAAATTCAAATAATACCATAAATTATTATACATTAATTGTATTTACATGACAACCGCTATGTCAAAAACCATGGGAAATTGTAGTTTGTTTTCAAGCTAATTTGGTATCAAGCGTTTCTTTAGCTAATATCGATGGACACAATGCTTACATGAAATATTTTGTTTGTGCACCATACCAACTGAGGTTCCAGAAAGAATCGTGAAGGGAAGGATGAATTATACTTGTAGGCAAAGCCACAACACTAATTCAGTTAAAGCCACGGAATTGATAAAGAAGAGTTGTCTGATCACGAACTTATCAGAAAAGAAAATCAAAATTTGGTGGACTTCTTGATAGAGATGAAAATGAAAATATTAAAATTTGGAGAGCAAAAAAATGGTGCATTAATAAAAATTGGGTTAATTTCACAAATTGTCACTGAACTTACCTAAAAATTACAAAACGGTCACTGATGTTTAAAACTTGTAGCAACGGTCACTGGAATTTCAGGCGCTTTCACAAACGGTCACTAAACTTACTTTTAGGGATGCTATGATAATTAAAATTTCAAGGACAAAAATAAGTGGACATAGAAGCTTGAGGACCCTCAAGTGCAAATTCTCTTGCAATTAAAGCCCAAACCCGAATATTGAATTCCACAATTCACGATTTGAACTTTCAGGCTCTTTGGGAGAAAAACGTGCCCTAATCCTCCGGTGCGTTGACTCATTGGTGCGTCAAGTAGCGATGCGAAGCTTACGTGGTAACAACGGCGGTCTTCCATCAGAATTCTAGTTTCATTGGCATTGATCGATTCGGTGAACTTTAACTATGGTTTGCGGCATCTACGATTTGTCGGTGTACAACGCTCGTAATGGTGGCGGCGGTGGTGCAGTGAAAGTAGAGTTGGATTTGGACAGTGACTGTGATATTACTTTAGACAATAAGCTGAGAGTTATTTGGACAATGAGCGTGATATTTTTTGGACAATAAGCAATTGATTGTGTATTGTTTAAGCATGGGGCAAACTAGGTTGTTTAAGCCTTGGGCAAACTAATTGGCTTGTTAACATTTTATTAGACATTTGTTTTGTGTGGGTGACATCTTTGTAATACCATGTTCGACATGTCGGATGTGGAGGAACAAGAGAATTTGCACTTGAGGTCCTCAAGCTTCTATATCTACTTATTTTTGTCATTTAAGTTTTAATTAACATCATAACGGCCCTAAAAGTAAGTTTAGTGACCGTTTGTGAAAGCACCTGAAATTTCAGTGACCGTTGCTACAAGTTTTAAATTTCAGTGACCGTTTGTGAATTAACCCAATAAAAATTACACAAAATGCAAGAATGAAATAACTTGGTTAAAGCCACCATAATCAATTATGGCAAAAAGTTAAGTTAATGACTTTAAAAAAGTACTTCTTAGGAGGCAACCTATGTTATATCCCTTTAATTACTTAGTCCCTGTTTGGGCTCCATGTTTTCAAATTATAATGAGGGGAATAGTGATTTTTGAGAGAATGTGTAATTAAAAAAAGAAAGATTTTTTTAATTATTTTACGTGTAATATTAAGTTATTGGATAATGTATGGTTGATAAGAAGATAAAGAAAAATGAAATTTAATTTAATAGAGGCCAAACATGAGCTTAGTTTTTTGTTTTATGATTGTTTATTTTATTGTCGTAACATTGTCGTTGTGTTGTTTGTCGGAAGATTCTCAAATTTGTGGACAGCAATGTGGTTAGAAAGTCAATCAATATCCATCTCATCAAGACGATGGCTATAAAACAATTGATGTATTCAGAGAAGTCTTAAACCCTCATTTGTATTTATTTTAATGTATGTTTTAAGTTTGAGGGGTGAATCATCAGTTATTAATTGTTATTGTCAGGGGCGGACCCAGAGTTTTTGTATTGTGGGGGCAAAAAATTAAAATGCATTTTTTTAAAAAAAACTACATAATATTAATGAAAATAAGTCAATATACGACTACAATTATAATCTACACATTTTAATCTTCTGTGAGAAGTCATGGATAGAAGTAAAGGTTTTGCGGGAAACTGAGATTAAAATTTGTGAGCAATAATCCATTAATCTAAACATTCAATTTTTAACACATTGTCAGCCAAAGAATAAACTCAATTATGTCTAAGAGACCAAACTTCGTTAAACTTCAAAATTGCCCAAATCTTGAACTCCAAAAAATCCTCCATCTAAAATACTAATTTCAACGACACCCTCATCTTCCCAA
>CAIGRH010244759.1:0-14554 GCA_903798295.1 Fraxinus nigra | reverse complement strand
ATTTTAAAGTATTATCTTTTTTTCTGTTCTTTCATCTTCTCAGTTTTCTGGAGTTTGGAGGTTTTTAAGTTTGAAGTGATAGTGGGCTACCGAGTTTAGACTGTGGATTCTATTTTTTTTTTTAAAAAGAAAAAAATTAGGTCTCTTTAAAATTTGGGCATGAGGCTTTCCTAGACGTACCTAGGCACGCCTAGACGAGCAGTAAGTGGTCAACGTTATCATTGACCGCTTAATTTTCGCTTAGGCTAGGCACGCCTAGGCGAGCATTAAGCAATTAACAACAACGTTAGCCACTTAATTTCCACTTAGACTCAAGGCGAAACGATTTCATTTCGCTTAGAAACTACCTACAGCTTATGCACAAGTTACGGTATGAAACATGCTCAAATAATTTATTGCTATAATGATTACAAAAATTGAAAATTGTGCCTATTGCTTTTTCAAGGTTAGTCCCTCACCTAGGTCAGCATTGACTTGGGGGATAACTGTTAACCTCCGATCTCCGAGGTCGATTAGTTCGGATGTTTGTACTTGATAAGTATATATTAATGTGAGCCTGATTAGACAAGGTCAGCTCGACAATAATTTGGCTTGCACATGAAGCTTGTGTAGTTCTTCGAAGTCAAAGGGAGCATAATGATTGAGGATCACCGACAGAATATATGAACCACTAATCAGCAAGATGTACATAAAGAAGCTTTGCGTCATCGACCACATAATTCTGCAATCAAACAGCTTAGCTTCATTCCTTAAGTAATTCATTAATTACTGGGGACCACCTCAAAATTAACTCATTATTATCTGATAGACTGACCTCAAAAACCAATCTAATTGCACTAGCAAGTGTACTTCTTGAGCTCGGATTTACAGGTGACAAGACAGGAGTGCAGTATACATGTATATTTTCTCCTATAAAAAGGAAAAAATGGCAAAGAGAAAGGGAGGAGGAGGAACACGACTAAACTCATTATAAACTCTCTTATATTTCTCATATTTCAAATATCTCATAGGATAGGAAACATGGAACTATTGTATTACCATTTGTAATCATTCCATGATTCATTAATCAAATTTGTGTTTTCTCCTTAAAGTTTAACGTCAACAACTTTTATTCTTCTTTTTATCTTTCTCTTCACAACAATTATTAGTTATTTTTATATGAAAATAATAATAAATTAGAAAACAGGTTTGAAATTTTAAACGCTCCAGGCGCAATTCCCAACGGTCACATTTTAAAACTCTTTCAACGTCCTTCTTTCTCCCAGCTTTCAGAATAAACCCTTCTCTCTCTCTGGTGCAAAAATTTTCTTAGCACGCACAAACTTCTGTAACGAATTAGATAACCATGAAACTTAAATCTGAAGTATCAGAGAACAGATTCCTGGGAAGCATCTCCGCTTCCGTTTCACCGTTCAAGAACTTACTTCCCAAATCAAAGCAGAAGATGACTTCAAACCACCGTTCAAGGTCCAAATTGAACGGTGAAAACATTGCACCGATGAATCCCAACATCCAGATTAATGACCCCCCTTTGTCGGCCTCAATTTCATTCCCAAAAAATACAAAAACTGAACCCAAAGTCAATAGCTATACGGAAGAATTCACCTCATCTGTTGCCCAGGAAAAATTACCTGCAGATCCTGATCCACCAGTCAAGGTATTATAAAATTACTATAATTTAACAAATTCCGTAGTTGTTGTTATTGAATTATATTTGTTAATCTAGTAATACTGGATGGGATAGATTTTGTGCTTGGAGTTGTTTTGATAATTTTGGTATGCCAACTTTAATTAATTTTAATCTGTTTTATATTTTCAGATGGTGAATATTGTTAAATTTTAACTTTTTTTTGCTATTTGTTTTGGTTGTGTTAATTTCAAGTGTATATGATTCTGGGTGTATGTGTAGGTTGTATTGAGGATCAGGCCATCTAATGGCCCTGGAAGTGGAGATGGAATGGTTAGGAAAGTTTCTAAGGATTCAATATCAGTTGGTGATAGAACCTACACATTTGATTCAGTTTTAGACTCAAAATCATCTCAGGTTTGGAATTATTTCTGAAATTCTCCATTGTTTTGCATATTCTGTTGCAACGAATACTTTAACCTACAGTCCTTTTTGTTAACACAAAGATCCTCAAGAGAACATGTTAATGAATTTAAGGCCATTTCATTGAATAAAAAACTTAAGGATCTAATTTGATTTATAAATCTGTGGTTCCGTGATTTTAGGAGGATGTGTATCAATTAGTTGGTGCCGGTTTGGTTAAGGATGCATTAGCAGGTTACAACACATCAATATTGGCTTATGGACAGGTAGCTTTGGCCACAAAACTAATTTTGCTGCTTTCTTTTGTGTATCGTGTAAACTTTGAAAAAGAAAAATCTTGGTTGGTTATTGTTAGACTGGGAGTGGAAAGACTTACACAATGTGGGGACCCCCCAGTGCAATGGTTGAGGATGGTCCATTAGTCAGTGGTCTTCAGGGCATTGTCCCGCGCATTTTCCGGAGTCTATTCTCTGAGATTCAAAAGGTAGATTATAGTTCTTCCTCTGGTTAGAGAAGAAAAGTGTTTGCGTGAATCTGACATTGATTGTGTCTGTCTGTATAATTCATGAAGGACCAAGAGAATTCTGATGGTAAACAGGTAAATTATCAGTGCCGGTGCTCCTTTCTTGAGGTAATAGTTTTATTTGTGTATTTATTTTATGAAATGACGTTGGCCTTTACATTACTGCATGGAGCAATTGATTATGGATGATCTATTGCTACAGGTGTACAATGACAAAATTGGGGATCTGCTTGATCCGACACAGAGAAATCTAGAGGTGATTTTCCAGACAGAAAAAAAGTCAGCAGTTTTCCTGTTGATAGTGCTTAAGTGAGTTTTCATGTATATTTTATGGTTAACTTTGTATGGTTGAACTGTTCCAGATAAAGAACGATGAAAAAATTGGATTTTATGTTGGGAATTTGACCGAAGAGTATGTTACCAGATATGAGGATGTCACCCAAATTTTGATCAAGGTATCTAACACGACGGTTTGAAAGTTAAATATTTTTAGTTTGCTTTTACTGGACTTAAATTGGTTTAAATTGGTGTTTGTATTATGTGTCATTTCAATGTGTGCTTCCAGAAATTCTTTTGGGTACTTTACAGGATCACTTTAAGTTACTTTTTTTCTGCAGGGACTTTCAAGTAGAAAGGTTGGAGCAACAAGTATAAATTCAAAGAGCTCACGATCCCATATTATATTTACGTGCATAATTGAGTCCTGGTGCAAGGTAATATTTTCAAACGGCTGTAGTTTCAAGTAGTTTTAAAAATTATCTAATTTTATGTGGTGGTAAAATCTTCCATTTTTTTAACACATGAAAAAACCACATCTTTCGTAGTTACTTTCTTCTATTCTACAGTTCATGGCATTTAATATACTATAAGGAAATCTTTTGTGGACATTTGATTAATATATTTTTTGCCTTCATCAAAGAGCAACAAACCTATTAGAATGTAGTGTGGCCTTGTATTGAAAGCTTATAGGCTCGAACGAGTAACCTTTTATTCTGAAAATTTCATTCTTTTTAATATGATCGGTTTTTTTGACATCCAGTTCAAATTTTGAAATCAATACTTCATTCAGCCCCAGTTTGGAGGCCATTTTTTTGGAAAAAAATTGTTTTTAATAGTGAATTTTTGGAGAATACGTGGTTAAAAAGTAAAGAAAAGTTTTAGTTTTATGTGTAGAATATTTTATTGCGTGAATGTGTGGTTGAAAATAGTATGTAGAATAAAGAGTTTTGAAAGAATGAGAGACAAACAATGGCTCATTTTCTTGCAATACAATGCCTCAGGAGTCCACATCAAAGTGCTTTGGTAGTTCTAAGACTAGCAGAATCAGCTTGGTAGACCTCGCCGGATTTGAGAGAAACGTGCTTGATGGTGCAACTAAAGAGCACGTGAAAGAAGGCAAATACATAAAGAAGTCCATGAAACAACTTGGGTATGTGTAATGAACAATCGGATGCTTATTTTGGTTATGGTTATCCTCAGTTGTTATGGTTTTCTGATGCTGTTCTTTCCTTTCACCTTTTGCACTTAATGTTTCCTTATATTACATTATCCCTAAACCTGTTAAACTAAAATTAATTGAAATCTATATTATCGGTCTTGTTTATGCTGAAAGCAACTAGTGCCCCAAGTATGAAGCTTTCTGGAAGATCTTTTTGGTGTTAAAAATAGAATTTTGTAGTGAATGAACAAATAACAAGCATATTGACGCTATAGAAGTCGAAGATAGTTTTTAAATATACTCTTAATGACCCTTGACAAATATTTTATGCTAAAATTATCTTAAATCTTATCCTGCTGGTATTAGTTCATGGTTGCATGTGAAATAACCAAATTTGGTAAGATTTGCTGATACCTCTGATATTGGTGCAGGCACTTGGTAAATATTGTTGCTGAAAAAAGTCATAATGGGAAATCTGATGACATTCCATTTAGAAGTTCCTGTCTAACTCATCTGCTGAGAGAATCATTTGGCGGCAATGCTAAACTCTCCATTATCTGTTCCATTGCTCCGGATAACAAGTATTTAACTATATAATTTTCCTTTTCTTAAACCCATGTTCTTTGACTAGATAATGATACTGATGGTTATGATCTTTTTGGATCTATCTTTTCCACTTATTTCATGAGCATATGTTCTCAATGTTTCTTTAGGTAGCAGATCATACGTCACTGTGCCCATTTTTTTCTTATCGTTTCTCTCTCTCTCTCTCTCTTTTGTTTTATTTCTATCTAGGTGCAATGGTGAAACCTTAAGGACACTCAGATTTGCTCAGAGGGCAAAGCTCATGAAGAATGAGCCTATAGTTAATGAGATAGCAGAAAATGATGTAAATGATTTAAGCGATCAGATTCGGCAGCTGAAGGTGCTTTACCTTTTTTCATGTTCCTGACTTGTTTTCGGTGGAGATATCATTTAATTTAGTTCATTCATGGGTCCTTGATTTAATGCAGGAAGAACTTACAAGAGCCAAGTTCAGTTCGTGCAACTCATTTAGGAGCAACATTGGACTTTTCAGAGGACGAAGTGCTCGTGAAAGCTTGAATCAGTTAAGATTGAGCCTGAACCGCTCACTGATCTTACCTCAGATAGACAATGGTTCTAAAGAAGAAATATGCATCAATGAGGAAGATGTGAAAGAACTAGGACTTCAGATTAATAATTTAAATAGTTCTGAGAATGGAGAATGCTCCCAATTATACTCTGCCGAAGGAAGTGAGGCAGACTTGACGTGTGAACATTATTTAAGCTGTTCAGAAGAGAGTGAAAATGAAGAAATAAATTCAGGAGTAACTCAAACAGAATTGCTACATTCACATAATACTGTATCAGTGGCTGACCCTGATAACCTTTCCAAGAAATCAATGGCCATCAATTCTTCTTTAAGGAGGAGCCTGTCAATCAGTGGAAGCCATCAGCTCGCAGTCCTGGAAGATCCTTTGTTATCCGAGAGTCCAAAAATAATCAATTCCCAAAGGGGAAGCACAGTTTTCTTGTCGAGTATTCCTCCCAATCAGGATGCTATGATAGAATCTTCCAATAATCTGGATGTGTTGCAGCAGTCACACCAACAATGTGATCAGAATATTTCATCTTTAAGGTCAAGTCGAATGTTTCCAGGAACCACAGAGTCCTTGGCTGCTAGCCTGCACAGAGGCTTACAGATAATTGACTGTCAGCAGAAGAACTCAACTTCAACTAGATCATCCGTTTCCTTCTCTTTTAAACACTTGGCACTCAATTCGTGTCCATCAATCAATAAGCCAAATGTTTCCGCTCAAACCTTGCCAGAAGATGGACAATCTTCTGATGCACCATCTGCTTCCTTTGTGTGCATGAAATGCAAACGTGCTGCTGCTAAGGACATTGAGGATGACTTGGAAACATGGATGATACCAGCAGATAAGTCAGAAAGTTTAAATGGATTGACAACTCAAATAACCAAGGTTTGTCAGAAATTGCTTGTGATGCAATTCTAGGTTATATCTTAATTGTTAAAACTCATTTCTGTCCTTTTTAACAGGATGCAGAGAATGATCTAGCTCTGGCCTTGGAGAGAGAGACGGAGCTTGATAGCATTTGTAAGAAACAAGCAGCTAAAATTGAGCATCTAAACCAACTGGTAATAGATTCTTTTCCTGTTGTAAACTGTGTGACATGCTTATTTCAAGATACCACAATTTTGATACCCCTGATTTACTTCTGCAGTTAGTGCAATATAAATGCAAGAATGATCAGAACGGTGGAAGTTGCAACTCTTCTAGTCTTAGTGACATGAAGGACCAACTGCCACAAATCTATGAGCATGAAAACGAGAAATGCCACTCACTAAATAGTCATGATAAGGTTAGTAACTGTACCTGCTGAATCCTCAGTCAATATGTCTATGGTTCATGTACTTATGGATATTTGGTTATTGTTCCCAGCTTCTGGAATGGAATAATGATGCAAATCATGAGCCAGAGTTTATAAAAGAGAAGTGTGAAATAAAAGACGTCCATGAGGACTTAGACTCTTGCATGAAGAAGTCTTTTGATGTGAAAGAAAGGGAAGCATTTCTCAAGGAAATTGAAATTCTTAGGAGCCAATTGAAGTCATGCGCTGAAACACCAGCAAACAAATCAACTGACAGGCTTAGATCCTCTTTGTTGTTGCAATCTATCCAGTTGAGGAGAAGCAGCACATATGCTCGAGGTAATAATGAGGAAGAATTCGAGAAGGAAAGAGTAAGGTGGATGGAAATGGAGAGCGAGTGGATTTCATTGACTGATGAATTGAGAATTGATCTTGAGTCCATCCGTCAAAGAGCAGAAAAGGTGGAGATGGAATTGAGATTAGAGAAGCAGTGCACAGAGGAATTGGATGATGTACTAAAAAGATCTGTTCTTGGGCACGCTAGAATGGTTGAACATTATGCTGAACTGCAGGAGAAGTATGATGACTTGGTTGGAAAGCATCGAGCAATTATGGAAGGGATAGCAGAGGTGAAAAGGGCAGCTAAAAAAGCAGGAGAGAAAGGTCATGGCTCTCGTTTTGCCAAGTCCCTTGCGGCTGAGCTTTCCACTTTGAGGGTGGAAAGAGAGAGGGAAAGGGATTTACTGAAGAAGGAGAATCAAAGTCTTAAAATTCAGCTTAAAGACACGGCAGAAGCTGTACATGCCGCAGGTGAACTTCTTGTTAGGTTGAGAGAAGCAGAGGAAGCAGCTTCAGTTGCCGAGGTAAGAATTAATTTTAATCACGTTATCCTATTGTCCTCGTTTCAAAATCCGGAATTTACGGTGTCTTGCCAATGAGGATGTGTCATATATAAAGGATTTTAAGGGATTTTAAGGGGGGGTTTTTTGTACATGTGCTGAGACACGTGAGGGTAGCAATCTTAGAGCGTGCTGTGCTAGTTCCTTGACAGCTTTAAGATATCATAGTGCCAAAACGTGTTTCCTGATTATTCTTTTTACATCTGTACAGGAGAAGAATACAACAACAATTGAAGAAAATGATAAGTTAAAGAAACAGATAGAGAAACTAAAGAGAAAGCATAAGATGGAGATGATCACTATGAAACAGTACCTGGCAGAGAGCAGATTGCCCAAGGCTGCATTGCGGCCATTCTACCAGGAAGACTCCGATATGATGCACCATGATACGACAACGCTCGAGCATGACGATGATCAGGCTTGGAGGGCAGAATTTGGTGCAATATATCAAGAACACTACTGAGAAACCAAGAAATGAAGCTCATGGCGCCACATTCAACAGCAATTACACTGCATTGTACCCTACTTGGGTCGTTGCAATGAGATAACTAATGAGACCTCTCTGCATTTATATTTTCTTTGCTCGTGGTGCTCAGCAATACTTTTTTTTTTTTTTTTCAATTTTTTTAATACCCTTTTTTTTTTTTTTTGCAGTTGTTTCTATAAAATCCTTAAATTAATTTACTTGGCTCCATTTAGTATTTATAGCTAGCCTTAATTTAAGGTAATGGAGCACTTGCGCATATGATTGAATTAAATACAGTAATATCATATTAGCATTCTTAATAAATAATTACTGCAAAATTAATTTAAGAATGTCAGCAGTACCAATCTGGTGTGGATAGATACAATACACGTTCGTGGAATCACACATAGCATTCGATTCATTTGAAATAACATGTTTGTACCATAATAGCAGAGATTATTTTGAATGATTCTCTGGTTAGAAGAATTTTGTATTTCTTTTGTATTTACTAAATTCTAATGTTATTACAGTCGGGGAATGTTTATCTTGAGAAGCGTAATTCTTCAAACTTGTCATCTTCGACTTCAGAAAATATTGCGAAGCGTCAAGATCTCAATTTTCCTCCGGTGCCATTAAACCCTTTTGATGATGCTGCCTTAGACTTAAAGCTCGTCCTATCATCCTCAGCATCGTCGATGAAGTCACCTAATTACCAGAGCGTGTGCACTCTAGACAAAGTGAAGTCTGCGCTCGAGAGGGTGGAGAAAGAATCGTCGAGGAAGCGGTCAACGTCACTCTCGAAATCATCTCCACCGCATTCAAATTCCTCGTCCTCTACAAAAGATAGTGAGATTGATCACGAGAAGTCATCAGCATCGTTGGCTGCTGGATGCCCGAGGTGCTTGCTTTATGTGTTAATCTCGAAGAGTAATCCGTTATGTCCTCGATGCAACTGTATTGTGCCGTTGTCTGTGGCCGTCAAGAAACCTCGAATCGACCTTAATATATCTGGTTGAGGTTTTGGAGGTGGAGATAGGCATCAAATGATTCTGATTTTTTGTAAAGATAGAAAATTGGGGTATATGGTATATAAACATTTTGAACCTTTTCGGGATTCCCTTCATTTCATGTATAATTTTAGTTAATAGTATGACATTCAATAGCCTTTTCGACTCCGACAACCTTAAGATCTATGAAAAAATGATTTTCTAGAGTGGTTAAAAAGTAGAGAAAATGTATGGATCCACATGATTTTATTTTTTTTATTATTGAAAGATTGCGTGATTGAAAATACATTCGAAAAAAAAAAAAATTAGTTGAGTTCCTTCATCAAATTTTGTTGATTTATAGATGATTAATCTATACACCAGCTAATAACTGGAATATGTTACTTGTACATAATACGGTGTCCATCCTCTCACATGGAGGGAGACCCACTATTTGAAGTGGGTCCCTCTCCATGTGAATGGACGGGCAATGTTATGAACACCGCATTATATTAGCATCACCCCTAATAATTATGATATAACGTGAAGAAAGGTTTGTATCTTTTCCAAATATTAGTTGAGTTCGTTCACCGAATTTTGTTGATTTATTAATTTCAAACTTGAATAAGATGTCTTTTTCTAACCCTAATTAGGTGACCCGATTATTAATATAAGACAACGACTTGCGTCCATGCAATTAAATAGGGCTATGAAAAAAGATTAACAATTTTTTTGGAAGCTAATTATGGATGGCATTAAGTGGAGCAATTAATTATATACCTAACTTACAATAAATTCAATAATAATTGTCCATATTACAGTCTTTAAATAGCACACCTACCATATTTGAATAATCAAATAATAAGAAACAATTGAATAATTATAAGCAACTTCTTTCTTTTAGCATTTTGTAAGATTGATATTTTTTTTAAAGCACTCACTGTCTGATTAATAATTATTATTCCATCGGATCTCTTATGTTTGAAGCCATTTTTAATTGAATAATGAATTCATAATATAATTCCCTGTTGTGACTCCAAACAAATATTAGATTCAAAAGTGATCATCCCAAGTATCTTGCAGTGTTAATTTTATTTAGAATTGTATATTAGTTGGATAATTAACGAACAAGATATAAAAACAATATCGAAGTAAAAAACTCAATACGCTATCTCTCTTGCGCACTCGACACCTGAAATGCTGTGATTTGAGTGACTCAATACGCTAGATGTCGTGACTCGAGTAGTTCAAAGTCTGAAATGTCACGAGTTTGAAATGCTGTGATTTGAGTGACTCAATACGCTAGACTTCGTTAAATATATCGATATTGAACTAGCGACCATCGTGACACAAGATTTTCTAAACTGGGACACGATGTCCATTCATGTAAGGATGTGTGGTTCGTGGAAGAATAAGTATCTTATCTTAATTAACACATTGGTACGTTACGTAGGGACCATAACGTACTATGAATAATGTGTATAATATGAGTATACACGTGGAATAATAATTGGACCGGATATTTTTGCTCTCAGTTTCAATGTTCCATCTCTTATAAACTCAATTCTTTGCTCGAAAAGATAAAAAACTCAACAGTCGAGTTGGGAGTCGTTATGGTCGAGATTCTCGAAAAGATGTCTTTATAATAAAAGTATAGTCGATAGGTTGAACGTCTTCCCCAAGTAAGAAAGATAGTGTCTTAAAATTTAAAATTTAAAATAATTTCTAAGTACAAAGATGTCCTGATCTTGGCATTAATAAAAATGTTGGGGGCAGGTATTTTCGTATCCAAAGAAACTTGTTGAATGTTAGCATCAGTCAACTAAAACCATTTATGAAGAGAATTTAATGCCTCATTGGCTGCAATTGCAAATAAATTCTTAGCCTCCGTTTAAAAACTTTATTTTCAACCAAACATTTACAGAAAGGTATCAGGCAATCCATAAATGACCTAGGGCCCTTTTAATTATGGCTGAGGTTTGACAAGCTATGGCCTCATGGTCCATACTGATGTTGAGGTTTGACAAAAGTTAAGATTCGATCAGTAAATTTATGGTTAGGCTTATTCGTTGCCTCGAGCATCCTATTTCGTGGTTGAATAGCCAGAAACCCCGGGGGACCCTCGATGTTTATTTATCAACGACGAGTCTTTTTACAACTATATGTGTCGAGACATGAAAATGGTTAAAACTCGACAAGTATGTGATGGATATTATATAAGTGAAGCACACCCTTTTGACCATCACAATTAGACATCTATCTATAAAAATGGTGAATTAATGATTCAATAAATTCACACGAACAATTAGTTGCACGAGTCTCATATACATTTATGAGTAGGATTAATAATTTCTTTTAGACATTTCAAAATGGACCCCGTTAGTTTAAAGTTCTTGTCGCCTAATAATGAAATCAAGAAAGTTGTTCCGTGTACGATGGGATGATTTATTCATTAATTTTAATTAATGTTCATGACATTATTTCGAGAATTAAAAGCTTCTCACACTTTGGAGTACTCCTAAGTAAAGAACCAATTCATACACGTTTGTTCAATTCAATGAGTTCGAGTCAATCTCTATCTCCGAATACAATTTTTCTTCTAACGGGAAGATTCAAAAAGAGGCATATGAGCACTCTAGTTATGATTTCAAGTGATAGAGAAGCGAATTGTCGAAAGAGATGTTCTACGGTTCTCTTATAGATTTTATTATGGCATTGAATAGAACCATTTACTTGTGTACCTAACGCAAACCTAATATAATTAATGTTGTGATGTTTATTTAAGATTTATTTAATGGTTTTTTCGTGTTTTATAATTTTCACGTGAATTTACTTTATTGTCCTTGGTTCGAACTTCTATATTGAGCATCTGTATTACCATAATACATTAATATTTGATGTGATATAGGGAGAGAGAAATCCAGCGAAGTTTTCGATGACTGAATAATATTGCAAAATGGGAAAAGCCAAGTGTACATTCTTGGTACACATCTTTGTACACATCCCTCTCACATGTGTGTGGAGTCCACAATGGGCCACACACACATGTGAGAGGGATGTGTACCAATGATGTAAATGTAACATGGTTCTTGCAAAATATAGTGGAGAGCCATCTTCGTCAGGTCTCAACATTTCGTAATCATGTGAAATGGTGTGATGGGTTTGTGTCAAATTGAGTAGTTTGTTGCGAAAAAATAGTGAAATTATACATCATTTTCACTTGTGATTGTTTTTATTGACGGGGTTAGGACACGAAACTTACAATAAGGCACGTTGGTATCGATATTAAATGATGACCACTAATTCATTCAAGAACTTCAATTTTCAGATTCTTATTTCAAAGTTAGGTAAATTGTAACCACGTTTGGACCTCATAAAGAATTGGCCCACATCTAAAAGTTGTGTACAGAAAATTATCGATTTCATAAAGGATAAGGATAGATGTACATTAGGAGGTACGTCAAGATGTCCATTGCACCCTCTAATGTACAAGAAGAATGGTCCTTTCATATATTGTGTACTATTAAAACCACGCGCACGTTTAAAAAA
This sequence comes from Fraxinus nigra, assembly GCA_903798295.1. Classification (NCBI taxonomy): domain Eukaryota; kingdom Viridiplantae; phylum Streptophyta; class Magnoliopsida; order Lamiales; family Oleaceae; genus Fraxinus; species Fraxinus nigra. Next base: position 2,228 of record CAIGRH010244759.1, on the reverse strand, counting down.
AAAAAAACTTTGTGCACAATTACTACTTTTTCAACATTATTCTAAATTTTTCGAGGGGATTGTAATTCGCTATTTGTTATAAAGGATTTCTTTCCAAAAGTCAAGATTTAATCAAAGAGCATTTAACATAAGCAAAAATAGTCGTTGCTTAAAAAAGGATGAATATGATACTCAAACTCGAAATAGGGGAGGTAATTGTTTTTTAAATTTGAAGATATCTCTGATATTGTCTTTATATTTTAAGCCAAAAGTTAAGGGAAAATTACCTAAAACTCTACAATTAAAGATTAGTTTTCATAAACAAGGGAGTTAAGTTTCAAATTCATATTTCAGGTGGTAAATAGGATTACTAATTATAATTAAAAAAAATTAATTATATCTAACAACTTCATTTCCAAATTCGATCATTTTTCCCATCCCTTCTCTCTATATAACATCTCCATTTTCTCTACCACAAACCACCACAGAAGATGTCATCGTCACCGCTGACGACACTCACTATGTCGTCAATACCACCACAAGTAACATCCACCGATCTAATCTATTAGGGAAAGATCATATATACCTATTTTAGGGTGAAATTCACTAAAAAATGCTCCAAATATGAAGGAATTCTTGTAGGGACTTTGTGACGTTGAACAACTAAACTGATTTAAATATGAGATGCATGCAAGACGAGAGGTATTTTTTTAATCAACAAATTGCAATATGTACAATCAAGAAATCAATGTTTCAATTCAGAAATGAGATCTAATCTATTAGAGCTTAATCTTGAATGTTATGAGATGAATTTGAATTATCAAACCTAATCATTGAGAAACTTTTGTCTATCATGAAAGGGTTCGTTTATGCTGTAGAAAATTCTTCAAAGAAATCATAATGCCAGTTGTCAGACTAGTATGCTTCAAATGTGGATTTAAAGATGTAATATTGCAAGTTATCTTAATCTCCCTTGATAGAGGTACGGGTCCAAACATAGGGGAAAGAAAGATTTGATCAACCTTATTGATCCCCACATCAATTAAATAACATAATGGTATGAAATCACACGACTATGTAATGTTATGCCTCCGATGAACAACATAGATTACATATCCGTCATATTTAGATTCATTGAACCAAAAATCTCGATGTCATCAACATATTACACGTGTGTACGATAAAGAAAACCATTCGTAAAACTGCATATATTGACATCACGTGAATGAGTAGTGTTGCTTGTTTATTGAAGCTTGCATGATAAGATACATTTTACATTTAAAATCAAATGAGAATGTTCCACTAAATGTTACATAGATTGAAAATGAAAAAAAAAAAAAAATTCTGAACAACAAAACTTGTGTTCACTAACAAATGGAGAGTTGAATAGTTCATCAAGATGTCCCTCTTCAAATGGAGAGTTGAATACAAAAGGTTTCATGTCCCTCTTCAAATGTTTCTTCTTCCAATAGTTCATCAATCTTGAATTCTTTTTCTTTAAGCTATAACACTTCTCAGCATGATACGACTTGAAGGGGGTGTTCTTTACTGGCTATTCTTTCTTTACGATATGGACGGTTTTGTTAGAGCAATAAATGCCCCCTAATTTGATGTTAATTATTTGGAGTGAGATTAGTTTTTAGATTTCAATTTTACTATAATATTACAGTATTATTTGAAATAAAAAAGAAGAAATATTTTATTAAAATGAGGTAGGTGGGTGTATAAACGAATTTTTCTAATGCCAAACTTGACCCAAAGGTTCATTGGGCTATTGAACCGTAAGATAGTATGAAAGCCCAAACCTAAACTATCTTCATCTACAGGTTCATTGGGATTTTGGTCCGCCCACAAAACTCTGTGCATCGAGTTTAGTATATGTTGCACTTATTGCAATTTTAGTACTGTTGCCAAAGTAAATTTTGTGTCGACCGAAATAAATTTGTCGATTTAGATTTTTTAGTTGATCATTATTTTCATTCTTTATATAAAACATTGAGACGACTTCATTGCGCGTAAATGAGGGTAAATTGGGAAAGTTTTTGACAAAATTTGTTCTTTCAAAAATATTAAATAAGATTTCTTAATCCGTTTGAAAAACAAAACAAATTTATATAAATGAGACGGATAGAGTATTTGATTTCAGTTTGTCTATTTTATAGATAAGGTTATTTGCAACTTGTTTGGTACAGCTCAAAATTCAATTAAAATTGAAAATATAATCTTTATTAGATCTCACTCGTCTAATA
>CAIGRH010244736.1:0-18514 GCA_903798295.1 Fraxinus nigra | reverse complement strand
AAATATAAACATGTTTCTCTTCATTTTATTTGTTTTATTTAAATTTGAGGGTATATTGGTCATTTTACACTGAAAAATAATGAAAGTGATGTTTTCCATACTGAAACGTTGAAAAGGGTAAAAATGCAAAAAAAATGAAACATTGAGACGTTTTACACACTCACTATCAAACGTAGGAATGTTTTGTGCTAATAAGCTATTTTTTTAATGATCATGGGTGAAAATAAATAATCTACTTATTTCGATGCTATGTTTGAAGAAAGATTTCTTCTTTTTTGAGAGTGGAGAAGAAGAAATCATGTGAATAACTAATAACTTTAATTGAGTTGAATTTTTTCATTTAAATCCTTTTATTCCCGATCAAGAAAGTTGGTGACCTAATAATTGGAGAGCTGGCAATCCAATATATGATAAATGACGACATGGTGTATAGGTGAGAGTTTTCATTGTTTGCTTTTGAAGTAAATATAAAAGCTATCTTTTTTCAGAAGTGCGCCGAGTAACTCTTTTACATAAAAAAAAATAAGAAAATAAAAGTAAGTTATTAAGTNGGTGAAAATAAATAATCTACTTATTTCGATGCTATGTTTGAAGAAAGATTTCTTCTTTTTTGAGAGTGGAGAAGAAGAAATCATGTGAATAACTAATAACTTTAATTGAGTTGAATTTTTTCATTTAAATCCTTTTATTCCCGATCAAGAAAGTTGGTGACCTAATAATTGGAGAGCTGGCAATCCAATATATGATAAATGACGACATGGTGTATAGGTGAGAGTTTTCATTGTTTGCTTTTGAAGTAAATATAAAAGCTATCTTTTTTCAGAAGTGCGCCGAGTAACTCTTTTACATAAAAAAAAATAAGAAAATAAAAGTAAGTTATTAAGTGCTTATTATCCAAAATATGTGAATAAAAATGGATTAAGTATTTAATCAGTAAAATGTGGGATAAAAAGTGTATTTGATTAGTTTGGATTATAATTTAAAGTTTGCAAATATACATTAAGAGCGTGTTTGAGTTCTATTTTTGCCTAAAATATATTTTAAGAGAGTATTTTAATGGAAAATGTATAGTTAAAAATAAGGAAAAAAATTTGGATTTGTGCGTATTATTATTTTATTAAAATATATATGATTAAAAATAAAAGAGAAAAAAATATTTTGAAAATAATAGAGATTAAACGAGGACTAAAACGAACTCATCGCTCTTAAAAGTAACTTCATTTTCTTTAGTAGGTGTTTGATAGAGATTAAAATTAGATTTTTAATAGAATGTGATAAAAAAATTTTGAAATAGGTGATTGAAGAAATGTGAAACGGTGAAAATGTGGTTAATATCGATTAATTGAATTTAATTTATATTAAAATTTGATTTTGATTTCAAACAAACCTGACCTTAATTTTAGCCAAACATAATTCATCAAAGGATAAATCTAAATATACCTAATGTTTTACCTAAAAGCTAAGTGACGGCTCCCACTTTAGGTAAAATTTTATGTAGATGATTATATACGTATAACATGATCCTTCGTCAAAACAGGCTAGCACAGACATCCTAGTAAGTGGGAACTGCTTACGCGGTTTACTCTCTCTCTCTCTACATGTTACTGTATCTATTCATTTCTACCTATATATATGCCACTCCAATCCAAAAAGAAGCCGTATCTCAAACCAAAAGCAAGACACGATAGATAGAATATAAAGAGCTAGTTGAATTCAGCATAAACCAGCATCCACCAGCTGGATTGCAAACCCGAAAAGGACCATTTTTCTGTTTCTCTCACTACAGACATACGTTATCCATACAACTGAAAGTAACAGTCACCACTTTATATTCACACACTATTAATATGAATTCTTGAATAGGATTCAATTCCAGTGGCTTCACTTTCCTTCTTTCTAAAGAACCTCGTATTACTCTGCAAACTTTAGCCTGTAGAGAAAAAAAAAAAATAGTTTTAATACATACATTTTCAGAAACCCACTCACCTTTGGGCTTTTCTTAATTATTTTAATCCTTTCTTCTTTTTTGCTTTTTTTAATTGGGTGTTTCTTTCTAAAGTGCTCTTCCGAATGTGGGAATTTCGGGTCAATCTCGGTGTTCCAAGACTCAGTTTTTAGCGCAAAGTTGGCATTTTTTCAATCATTTTGTAATTTCAAGTTGAATCTTGAGGTGGGTTTTGTGTATTTTGAAGAGTTCCATTTTTATTGTTTTTTTTATAAAAGATGGATATTCCAGTTGTTTACCCGAGTTAAGCCTAAGAATCTTGAAGTTTCTTTTTATTTTATTTTTTTTCACAAAAGTTGCTTTTTTTAACCATTCCAGTTGTTTGTATGCATTGCAAAGTTGAATCTGAGGTGGGTTTTTGTGATTTGAAGATTTGATTTTTTTTCTCAAAAAAGTTGGTTTTTGATATTTTGTGAGGGGTAATGGACACCGGAGGGAGGCTTATTGCTGGCTCTCACAATAGAAATGAGTTCATTCTCATCAATGCTGATGAAATTGGAAGGGTAAGTCTCTTTAATAATTTCAGTTATTTTTGTTCTAATTTCAGTTTTATAGACATCAACTCTTCCCCTCCCCCCTCTCATACTCTACGGAGTTTTTTTTCTCCTCATTATTTTTGCTGGGATTAATCAGTCATTCAACTAAATTAGAAGTTTCTTATAATAATAGAAAATGCTATATGTATTTCTGCATTTGAATTCTGATTTTTTGAATTTGAGAGGGGGGTAAAAAAAAAATGTCTAGTTTTCTTATTTTGGTCATTTGATTGAATACTTGGCTTGAGCTTTGTAAAAGGAAGAATGTTTTTATGCTCTGTATTTAATATATAGTGATTTGTGCATGTGATATTGATCTAATTTTCCAAAAATCTTCAATTTCATTTTGGCTTCAACTCCAGCTCTGAAAATTTTCTGATATTTGTTTTATAAATACTTGTGGGAATCTATTAAAGTGATTATGTGAACTGTGAAGTGAATGAATTGAAAATGCTACTATACGGCCTCGTGTGAAGAACAGAAAGAAGCCCAGTATTTTGTTGGTGAAATATTTACCTTTGTGATCTGTTTGGACAATACAATGGACCAGATTTTAATTTATTTTCTTCGTTAATACTATTGTACTAGACAAGATTGGACAATAGAATAGCCAAGAAAATAGACTTTTAACTTATTTTTGTGTTTACTATTGTCTAATATTATGTAGTCAAAATATCAAATGAAAAATGGGGAATAAATTGCAATGTTAAATTGGAGGTACATAGGTTTGCTGTCAATTCAGTCCGGATGTTACTTTCTCTTCTGGGTTCTCATTTGATAAGATTGAGAACAAAGTTCATTTGAATTTATTCCCCCGAGGACCGTGTTATTAAGTACCGAAATTAACAATCATAACTTTATTTTAACAACTAATTTGAAAATAGAGAATTTTCTAATTAAATTAATGATTGAAGTATGTTAAATTAAACAATCTACATTGTGTGTTAAAAATTTTGACTCTTTAACTTTTATTTAATGAATAAAAGTGTAAGGGCCCACGATTTCACTTAATTTACCCCCTCAAATCTTGCTTCTCGAGTTCAATTCCAAAGTTTGTATTTGTTGAATTCACTAATTTAATTAATTTACCTGGCTTGAGTTTAAATCAGTCAAATCTAGCTAATTAACTCACTATATCTCCATGTGAATCCGAATAAGCCTTACTTATTTGCATTAAATCACCTAGAAATTCAATTAAAGACCGCAGAACTAGTAAAGGTGTATTTCTACCTTTTACCAAATTGTCGGATTTTACTATGTAGTCTAGATTAACAACTCACATCTCGGTATGTTATATCCACAAATTAGAAATATTGGCCAAATATTCACATGCACTAATAGAAGAAGCAAAAGCAGTACTTTAATAAATTAAAAACTCAAAACTTGAGACTCGAATTTAAAGTTAAAAATTATGTTACATTGTTCGTCCCTACCAAAAGTTTAGCTATTCACCATAGAAGAAGAAGAAAACAGTTTAAAGAAGTAAATACATTATCTGCTTTTAAAGGAAAATAGGACAACGATGAATATCTTGCATCCAAGAATTTAACTTCTTTTATCATGTCTCAATTCTACATTTTTCTCCTCCAAACGTGCTCTATGATATGGTATGAAAAATTCCATTTTCTTGACCTAATTTTGTCCTTTATATAGTCCTTAATTGCCTAGAAATTCGTGCCCTGAAGAATACTGAAAGTGCCCCTATTTACTAGTCCAAAAAATAAAATAAAATTTCTGAATTGGGGTCTTGAGGGCAGTTTGGGCATGGGAAAGAGGCCTTAGTGGCCACCCGTTTAGCTTTGGCTGCCATACCTCAAATGTGCATAATTTTTTATCTCCACAACTTCAATTGTGATCATTTTTTGTTGATTCCAAATTTAATTATTTTTCGAATGGTGTATCATTTGTCCTGTGGAGATCTGTTTACCAAAAATTGTGTACTAATCTCCTTGCATGCTCTACATGTAGGTTCCTTGTCCTGCATCTTTTGGACCTTTTATGCTCCGAATCACATTCTTTTGCACCATTCATCTTCAAATTTGAGTTTGAATTATAGACAAAATATTTACACTAATATGTGTGGAATATGTGCAAACAATCAATATTAAGCATATTTAAGAGCCTAGATAAGCGAGTAAAACACACTTAGCAATGTTTTTTATGAACTATGGGTTAATAGTTCGAGGCTAACAAATATGCACTCTTTGTGTTCGTGATTCTCTAGATCAAGTCTGTTCAAGAACTGAGTGGACAAGTATGCCAAATTTGTGGGGACGAAGTGGAGATTACTATAGATGGGGAGCCCTTTGTTGCGTGCAACGAATGTGGTTTCCCGGTTTGCAGGACTTGCTATGAGTATGAGAGAAGAGAGGGATATCAGGCTTGTCCTCAGTGCAAAACCCGATACAAGCGCATCAAAGGCAAGTTTTTTTATATTTTGTTTCATTCTAATGGTTGTTGTAAGCTAACTGCACGAGGTGAATAAGGAGCTGATAGATGTATGTGAACTGCAGGTAGTCCTAGAGTCGAGGGTGATGAGGAAGAGGATGACACTGATGATTCAGAACATGAGTTTGATTATGAGGATATTGAGGCTTTGGGCCTTACACAAAGTGCAGGGGTGATTCCCATTGTACGTGGTTGTCATGTTGGTTCATCTGGATCAGCCCCAGGCTCAAGACATGATTTGTATTCCCAGGGTCTTGAAATCCCTCTGTTGACATATGGTGAAGAGGTAATCAAGAGGGTTCTCTCTCTCCCCCTCCTCCTCTAAATAAACTTGTTATGCAACTTAGATTTTGAGTTCTTTGTCTTCTAACTTCCTTAAGGACAATCAGATTTCTTCTGATCAACATGTTGTCATAGTACCACCATTTGCCAGTCATGGCGATGGGATTCATCCATCTCCTTCTGGGACTTCAGCGCCTTGTAAGTTATTTGCTCCGTATAGCTTTCCTCATCCTAGATTAATATTAACTTTGCATGCAAGGGAGATGAAATGTATACTTTTGATATCCTAGTACAATCAAGGCCTCTGGTTCCTGACAAAGATATTGCTCAATACGGATATGGAAGTGTTGCATGGAAGGATCGAATGGAGGATTGGAAGAAGAGGCAAAGTGGAAAACTTCAGGTGGTCAAGCATCAAGGAGATAATGCTGGTGAAGACTTGGATGGGAATGAATTGGATGCAGACTTGCCTATGTAAGTGATCCGTGCATTCTCTGTGCAATTGCTTTATTATTGTTTACAATTTGAGGCATGATGTGCTTTGTTGCTCTCACTTCTGTTTTGTTTTCATATGGAAATCCCACTATAAAATTCTTAATTCTGAGACTGGAAATTAAGATCTGCAAGATGGATTATCTTGTTGAATTATCATTTATAGTATCTTGAAATGAATTGTATGCCATTCTTGTTTTTGTGATCATTATTTTTTACCACTTAGAATTCATTTATTAACTTGAAATCTCTCAACAGGATGGATGAAGGAAGACAGCCGTTGTCGAGGAAATTGCCCATTGCTTCGAGCAAGATAAACCCATACAGATTGATAATAATCCTCCGCCTTGTGGTTCTTGGCTTCTTTTTCCACTATAGGGTTCTCCATCCAGTTCATGACGCATTTGGGTTGTGGCTGACATCAGTTATTTGTGAAATATGGTTTGCTGTTTCGTGGATACTCGATCAGTTTCCAAAATGGTATCCAATTGAGCGAGAAACTTACCTTGATCGGTTGTCACTTAGGTACATAAGCATTATAAACACAAAACTCAATTTTTCTAATTTCTTAAATATGTGAGTGGCGATGAGCATGTTTGGCTAAGCTTAGAAGCAAGTCAAGCAAACCTGTGGTAGATTTTTGTTTCAGAACGTGTTTTGATTAGTTACTTCTTTCCTACTTAAGTAAAAATTAACTGTAACACAAGGGACTAATTTAAAAACAGTTAACTTGCTTATTTCTAATTTTAACTAGAGTCTAAACGTACTTATTTACTTGTATATGTCTTACGCTTAGCAAAACATGTTCCATATGAACTCAAACCGGCAGAACTAGGAGCTAAGTTTACATTGTTTACTTACAAGTGAATAGTCTTAAACTAAGTAAAGAAAATAAGTTACATATCCTAGAAGGAAGGTGAGAGTTATTTTCAAATTAATAATCTTTTTTACTTAGAAAAAATAAATTTACCTAAACATTTTTTTGAACAAAAATTTACTTAGAAGCAACTTTGAATTATTCTTAAGCTTTGTCAAACATCCTCAAGGATGTGAAATATGATTGATTTGTCTTGGTTCTTTGATGACACCAGTGCTTTTCCTTTTTAGGTACGAGAAAGAAGGAAGGCCATCGGAGTTAGCTGACATAGACGTCTTTGTCAGCACAGTTGATCCCATGAAAGAACCTCCATTGATTACTGCAAACACGGTTCTTTCCATCCTTGCAGTGGATTATCCGGTTGAAAAACTTGCGTGCTATGTGTCAGATGATGGTGCAGCCATGCTTACTTTTGAAGCACTTTCAGAGACATCTGAATTTGCTCGGAAATGGGTTCCCTTCTGCAAGAAGTTCGATATCGAACCACGGGCACCAGAATGGTATTTTTCTGAGAAGATGGACTATCTGAAAAACAAAGTCCATCCAGCATTTGTGAGGGAAAGGCGTGCAATGAAGGTCTGCCACTTGTATATTTATCCTGTTTTATGAATGAAATACACATACGCACACAATGAAAGAAAAAAACATACATAGCTTTCTGTGAGTGTGAGAGATTATATGAACATATTTGGCTAAGCTTAAGTTACTTTAAGAAGTAAATAAGTAAGTTTTAAAATAAATAACTCTTTTGTTGGTTGAAGTTGGAAATAAGCAACTTATTTTGTGAGTAAGATAAGAGTTACTTTCAAATCAAGGAACATTTTTTTATTTGAATGTAAGTAAAAGTAAGTTACCAAACATGTTTGGAAACAAAAAGTTACTTTTCTCAAACTGCCAGACATGTTCTATATGCACTTAATACTCCCTAATCAACTGGGGTTGAAAACCCAATTTTTCAAGGTGTTATTTGTTTGCTCTGATACAGAGAGAATATGAAGAGTTCAAAGTTAGGATCAATCGTCTAGTGGCAACAGCACAAAAGGTTCCTGAGGAAGGTTGGACGATGCAGGATGGAACACCTTGGCCGGGAAACAATGTTCGTGACCATCCTGGAATGATCCAGGTGAGAAATGCCATTATCATGAATAATGCCTCTGCCATTATTGGACATATTTTTTCAATATCCAATTTTAGGGCATCTATAAAGATTTTCCATATCAGGAGTTGAGTAGGATTGTTTTGAATATTTTAATATTGAGATTCTAGAAACAATTTCAGAATCGTGTATCCTACAAGTGCATGCTTGATCACATTATTGGATAGGATTGGACTAGATTAAGCTTATTTTTCTTCATTAATGCCATCTAGGACTATCCTATCATCCCCATCTAATGTGCCTCAAGAGAATGAAAAATAAATATATATAACATATCAAAGTAACAAAACTGTTTGTAATACTATCTATGATGTTAGGCTTGAAAACGAACGAGAATATTATTGTAGAGTTAAACAATTTCAAAGGACTCGATAAAAGTAGGGTCTATTTAAGGATTTGTATCAATGTTTTTCATTTAGAACATAGGATTGTAGGTTTGTAAGGTTCAAACCGGATTTTGACTACCACTATATGTATTACAAAAATCCAACAACTTTTCTGTTGCTGTTTTCATTCATTTTTTTCATTTTAAATATTTTTCCATGGGAATACAGTGACTTATTATGTCCAATAGAGTATGAACAGCAGCTGTGGTATAGATAATTTTTGTTTTATGTTTAATTTGTTCATTTTATGGTTGTATTTGTTTAAATTTTCATACATGGTACAGGTATTCCTTGGTCATGATGGTGTTCATGATGTTGAAGGAAATGAATTGCCTCGTCTGGTTTATGTTTCCCGTGAAAAAAGACCTGGTTTTGATCACCACAAAAAGGCTGGAGCCATGAATGCACTGGTAAAACTGAGTACCAGAATTCTTTCTAAATCTCCCACCCCACGAAAAAAACACATACACAAACACATCAGCAAATCCAGAAAAAAACAATGAAATCCTAGGTTTCTTTGTTGTGAACTTTTAGGTGCGGGTGTCGGCCGTTCTATCAAATGCTCCTTTCCTTCTGAATGTTGACTGTGATCACTACATAAATAACAGCAAGGCACTGAGGGAAGCTATGTGTTTTATGATGGATCCCACTTCAGGAAAAAAAGTCTGCTACGTGCAATTTCCTCAGAGATTCGACGGGATTGATCGTCATGATAGATACTCAAATCGAAATGTTGTGTTCTTTGATGTATGTATATTTCTCTTGTTGCATTGGCTAGATTTGCTTTTCTAACTGTCATGCAGAAGCTTACTTTAGCTATTTTTAACAGATCAATATGAAGGGTTTGGATGGTTTACAAGGACCAATCTATGTTGGAACGGGGTGCATCTTTAGACGGCAAGCTCTTTATGGATATGATGCTCCTGTCAAGAAGAAGCCGCCTAGCAAGACCTGTAACTGCTGGCCAAAGTGGTGCTGTTCATGTTGTGGGTCTAGAAAGAACAAGAAAGGAAAAACAAAGAAAGATAAGAAGAAAAAACTAAAGCACAGAGAAGCATCAAAGCAGATATATGCACTCGAAACCATTGAAGAAGGAATTGAAGGTAAAATATTATTTTAGTAAAACTAAATAAATAAATAATAAAATAGAAGAAAACAACGGCCAGATAGATCTACAGAACTAAAAGTATATAACCTTTCCCCTGCAGAGATGAACTCTGAAAATCCATCTCGTGTCCCCCAAGAAAAACTTGAGAAGAGGTTTGGCCAATCACCTGCATTCGTGGCATCGGCTCTACAAGAAAATGGTGGTGTTCCTATGGACGCTAGCTCCACAACATTTCTGAAAGAGGCCATTCATGTCATCAGCTGTGGTTATGAAGATAAGAGTGAATGGGGAAAGGAGGTAAGTTGTTTGGCACATGTTTGGTACACAATGCTGAAGATGCAGAGGATTGGATATTATTATAAACGAGATTTTATCTTCTTTTTCATTCTTAATATTATTCAATACTATCCAATCTTCTGAGTCTTACCAAGCAAGCCACGGAGTGTTTAAATTCTCAGCACCATAATATATATGTTACCTTGTGACCTTCTAAGTATCAAATGCTGGATCAGGTTGGGTGGATATATGGCTCTGTTACAGAAGATATCTTGACGGGATTCAAGATGCATTGCCATGGCTGGCGGTCAGTGTACTGCATCCCTAAAAGGCCGGCATTCAAAGGTTCGGCTCCCATCAACCTCTCAGATCGGCTTCACCAGGTTCTTAGATGGGCTCTTGGATCAGTCGAGATATTTTTTAGCAAACACTGTCCCATCTGGTACGGATATGGAGGTGGATTGAAGTCGTTGGAAAGGTTTTCCTATATAAATTCAGTCGTATATCCATGGACTTCTATTCCTTTGATCGTATACTGTACATTGCCAGCCATCTGCCTTCTTACAGGGAAATTTATTGTGCCCGAGGTACTCATTGCATCTTTGTACGATTATAGGAAATATCTGCAGATACTCACATTGAGATTAGCTACGTTTTGTAAAATTATACATGTACGTACATGACTTTGCTAACCTATAATCCAATTTGCAGATAAGTAATTATGCCAGTATAATATTCATTGCCCTATTCATCTCCATTGCTGCAACGGGTATCCTTGAGATGCAATGGGGTGGTGTTGGAATTGATGACTGGTGGAGAAACGAACAGTTTTGGGTTATTGGAGGAGTTTCCTCGCATCTTTTTGCTCTCTTCCAGGGATTACTCAAGGTTTTGGCTGGTGTCAACACAAATTTCACAGTCACCTCAAAAGGAGGAGACAATGGAGAATTTTCTGAGCTCTATATCTTCAAATGGACATCGTTGTTAATTCCACCTACAACATTGTTGATCATAAATATTGTCGGGGTTGTGGTGGGAGTTGCAGATGCCATCAATAATGGCTATGATTCTTGGGGTCCATTGTTCGGTAAACTTTTCTTTGCCTTGTGGGTTATTCTTCACCTCTATCCTTTCCTCAAGGGAATGATCGGGAAACAAGAGAAAATTCCCACAGTAATTATAATCTGGTCGATTCTGTTGGCTTCAATATTGACCTTGTTGTGGGTACGAATCAACCCGTTTGTTTCACGAGATGGACCAATACTGGAAATCTGTGGACTTAACTGTGACGACTGAGATACGTTTTGGGCAGCTTACGGACAGTTTTGCACGACCGGATATACAGAAGGTTGTTAACTGATTAGTATAGTTGAAATATGTATAGATATAAAGAGGTGGAAACTTAACTCATTCATAATTTTTGAAATGGCTTGATCGATTCTTTGATAAATACGCGTGTGGTATCTTGTATCATTATTCCCCGTTAAAAGGGTTGTTCAATGCAATTGGCAAAAACTACGCAACTGTTCAGTATTTTTCTTGTTCTGCTTGTGAATGCGGATATGATTTTCAAGTTTCCAAGAACTGGAGATTTGATAGTTATGCTACAAGTCCCATAGCCAAGGCTGTACATCAACCATGAGACTGTAGATTGTGGTTATCAGGAATGTTAAATGGGCCGAGACGGGCAATGGTCGAGCCGAGCTGCTCATATCGGCCCACCGCGAGTCATCTTGCTCAACTGTAGTGTGACTTGGTTTGTCCCACAAGCTCGCCTCTCGGTGTGATGAGCTACTCGTGGCTCGTCAATAGTTCTTTTTGGAGTAAAACAAAGATGATCCCGGATTAATTATATATTAAATTGTTGGAGAATATAAGATATTATATCCAATAGCCACAATATGAAGTAATTAATCACAAGAATAAAATAATTCGTAGAGAATGGAGATTTTATTATAATGTGGAGAAAGAATACAAAGATTTATGTTTACAATGTTTTTAATTTTTACTAAATTATAATGAAGAGTCAATTATAAATAGGGAACAAATAGTAAACGTTCAAACTCTAATAGTAAAATTGTAATTGAAGTAAAATGCAAAAACAAAGTCGAAAACAGAATAGTTAAAAAAAAAGGCATTACGGTGGCCTCGGCACCCGGGGCCGATGTTGGGGCCCTGGTTCCTTGTGTTTAATATTACATTGTCGGCGCCTATGCGCCCTGTCTCTGTCCCAAATACATTTCAAAGATTTTTTCTTCATTCTAAAGTTTTTTTCAAGTCCAACACAAATTTCAATTTCCAAATGGGGGCTTCCAAGTAGAATTTCAACTAAAATTCGTCAAGTAAACTTGAATTGGATTTCACAATAGCATTCTAAATAGAATTTTTCTTAATGTATACTTTAATTAAAAATCTCAATTATCTTCTACAACGAATTCAGGTCACATCCAAATTCTAACAATCTCCACCTGGACACGAATTCCACTGTAATGAACAAAATTTCAAAAGAAAGATTCTCCATCTAAAAACAAATTTCACTACAAGAAATAAATTTGAACTTTTCAACGAAATATACAAATGAACGTCTCCATAAAAAATTTCTATTGAAAATATTCTCAACCTCTGTTATCCCAACTAGGAGCAAAAGTGATCTAATGACCACCAGACAATGCTAAAACAAACCATGTAACAGAATCACAATTGAATGCATCAAAAGAAGAATCTTGGCTAGAATCAACACCCTTAACCGTATTCAAACCATTTACTAAATCAGAAAAATCGTACATATGTGAAGTCTTATGGCCAAAAATGGGTTTGTTACTAGCAAGTGAATACAATGATACCACTGATGGTGGTAGCAAGACGGATTTACCCATAACTTCTAAATTCAATTGAGATGTATCCTTAAAGAAGACCCCAAATTAGACTCCAATAGTACATAATCCAACTCTAAATTCACTCGAGATCTTAAAATATGTTGATTGCTCAAAGATTCTGTATAACACTACAAGATATATAAATGAGATTTTATATGTTCATTTAACAAAATACGGGCCCATTTACTAACCTTCAGGACTTTACCTTCAACAGCATACTTGTACCATTTTGAATCAAGAGTGTTTAATGAGATAAGATTTCTCTTTAGATCTAGAATGTGTCTCGCTGTATCAGATATTCTAACCGTCCCATCAAACATCTGTATTCTGACATGCCAATACCAGCTATCCGACAATGTGTATTTTTATCGGTCATCCCAACACCTTTTGTAATTTCTTCATATGTTGAAAACAAATCCCAATTAGGAGTCATATAAAAAATGCAAACTGTATAAAAAATTTCAGCCTTATCAGGTTTGGAGTTTTAGTCAGACATAAGTAAAAAATCTCCATCACTGTTAGGATTTTCTGCAATGCTTGTTTCCTTGAAGTTTCTAATTGTTGCTTTGTAGTCAATTCTGATTTATTCTACAACTTATAACAATAGTTTATCAAGTGCCCTTTTTTTTATAATAATTATAAAATTTGAGTTTAGATTATGACTTGCCCCTTGTTGAATAACCACCATTAACAATGAGGTCATTTCCATGACCCTCATATGCGACAAAATGCTTCATCTTCTTTTTTTGAATATAGACTTCTTCAATGGTGAAAGTATGAGGACTATATAAAATCGTGTATCTAAAAAACATTTATAAAGCGGACAATGAACACAATAAAATCACTCCCAAATCTTTTTTATCATATTTGACCTCCAATGTCTTCAAATCAGTAATGATTTCCTCAAAACCAGTTAAGTGATTCTCAAGAGAGGTATCTTTTGTCATATGATGAGAATATAAACGTTGTTTCAGATGCAATTTGCTAGTAAAACTCTTCGTCATGCATAATGACACCAATTTTAACCATAATGCAGTTGTTGATTTTTCTTACAAAATGTTCTGAAGAATATTAATTGAAGATGAAGATATATTTAAGATATGACTTTTCAACCCCTCCGTTATTTCTCCTCCAGAGTCTAAGTTGTGGGTAACTTGTCAAATTTCAACAATGCGTCGATCAAATCCATTTGAGTGAGTACTGGTCGCATATTTACATGTCATAAAGAGAATCTTGTATTGCGATCCAATAGTATAATATCATACTTCATTTTTTCCATTACAAAATATCAAGTTGAGTTGTTAACTCGATCAAAACTTCAATCTTTCCATAAGTTTCAAAATCAAAAGCTATGGTACTAGTTTGTTGTGAAATGAAGATAATATCGAATCAATCAAATACCAAATTGTTGGAGACAACACGAGATTATAGCCATAATATGAAGTATTTGATCACAAAAACACAAAAAACAAAATAATTTATAGAGAATGAAAATTTTATTATAATATGGAGAAAGAATATAAAGATTTGTGTTTACAATGTTTCTAACTCTACCAAGTCATAATGAAGAAGCAACTATATGTAGGGAACAAATAAGAAACGTCAAAATCCTAATAGTAGAGTTGTAGTTGCAGTAGAATACAAAAGTGGAGTACAAAATGGAATAGGAGAAAAATAGAATTACAGGGGCTACGGTACCGACTCCCTGCATTCAATATTATGCCTCGACGCCTAACCGTAGTGACCCTGCACCTAGGCATCCCACCACCGTCCCAAATATCTTCCAAAGATATTTTTCTTGATTCCGAAGTCTTCTTCAAATTCAGTACAAATTCCAATTCCCAACTAGGCTTCCAAGTAGGTCTTCAACTAAAATTCGCCGAGTAAACTTAAAATAAGATTCCACAATAAAATGCAAAAATAGAATTCTTCTTATTGTGTACTTTAATTAGAGCTCTCAATTATCTTCAGCTAAGAATTCAAATTACGCCCAAATTCTAACACCTTAATTGAAAATACATTTTTCACTCATTATCATGAGTCGGTTGGGACGCAAGTCGACGAACTCGCAAAGTAGACAACTCGTGCGAGTTGGCTTGTATGTGAAATTCCCTACTCGACTCGCTCATCCCACATAACACGTTTAGTGGTTAAGCATTAATGCATATGTTAGAGCGAAATCTTTCTCTGGAATGTGTCATCTAGTTCACTTGTAAATATTGTTGATCGAGAGAGAGCGATTTAGCTAACTTGAAAGAGCCTATTTTCTCCTCTTTTCTTTTGCCTATTTCACCAGCTGTAATCTATTCGTCGAACTCTCTCCACCACAACAGTGTCGTCCATTGGATAGTTTGGTTGGTGCTCGACTGTTTTCTTCATCAGTTGCCCCATCTGCGTCAAAATTTAGACCTCCATTCTTCAATCATCTACTTGGGAAACCTGAAGGTGTTCAACGTGCAACATGTAGTTTAATCAACGGGTTTTTAAACACTAAAAGTATAAGTTTCAGTAATTTTGTAATAGAATGATTAACAGTGCAAGCAATCGTCAGAAATTTGAGTGATTATTATCGTAAGAAAATAACTTTAATATTCGCTAGCGTAATTTAGAAAGCTCGAATATTTTTTCAATATTTTGTATTTTTGGCATGAGACAATCTTATAATACTAATTCAAGATTGTTGTTATAGTAAATATAAAACGTGAATATACATTATTTAGGGCTCGAATTGAATCCCCACGAAATTTCTCATAAGAAATCGTTCCATTTGTTCATTACTTTATATATTCATTTATCAACCTTACTCTACTAACCAAACAATGAAACAACCTAAGCTCGTGAATTCATAATTAACTGTTCGAAAATGAACTCAAAATACTTATATGCCATAACGAATATTAGTGTGTGTTGACCACAAAATTATGATCAACAAATTTCTCACATAATTAGGATTTTCTCCTCATAATCTCACTGTATCTGATGCTCAGTAAGAAGCAAGAAGATGATGGTAGGTTCACTTCAGGTGAATTCGTCACGAGTAGATGAGAGCTCCTATAGATGGAGGATGCGGTTGCATGTTTCATTTGTTGCGAGCACTTGGGCTGGGCGATGACCAGTTAGGAGTGAGGTGAGCACTGGTCGCAATTTTAGGGCTTGGGGCTCGACTTTAGGATTTTGAGTTAGGCAATTTGGTGTTTGTGGGCTCGACTTTATATTTGAGGTGGCGATTTACAGCTTCTTGGCGCCGACAGGTTTCAGTTTTCAATTTGTGGGAAATAAGGTGAGTGGTTTGTTTAGGGTCGCATTCCAAGTTGGTTTTATGTAATTGATATTATTATTTTTTTGTTAAATACGTGTTTTCAAAATCGGGCACCATTCAAAAAAATCCACATCACTAGCGCCTTTCCTACTTGGCGTGATACAAACGTGTCACATCATGTATTCCGTCCACCACATCATCAAGTCCGGCAAAATTTTTAATAGAAATTTGTTTGGTGATGGATGGGATTGTAGTTTCTAAAGTTCGGTGACTAACAACATAATTTTTAAAGTTTAGTGACCTGATGTGAACTTTAGGTAAATTTCGATGATTGTTGGGATAATTAAACCGCAATATCTAGATAAATAAATACAAAATAAGAGGAGTGTTCAGCCTAGGTTGGGCGTCGGGTGAGTCAGTTCAAGTATTTTAATACTCGAAACCACTCATTATACTTCAAATATTTCATAAATGGAAAATTTTGAGTCCTTGTAATTACTAGAACTAAATCCAAACCTGAACCGACGGTTCTGATTCGGGTTCGATTCTATCCACAGCATTTTTTATATATATTTAATAAATATTTTCATATAGGCCCTTGCAATGTATACACATAATACTAAGTATGGGAGTCAGGTGGGTCGAGTATTTAATACTCGGAACCAACCATTATATTAGGGTATTTCGTAAATGAAATCATTCGAGTCCGTTTTGAGTTTGGTTATACCCGCAATATTTTTTTTATACACTTAATAATATTTTCAAATAGGCACTTTCGATATGTATACCTGACACTCTACTACTCATACAATATTTATGTAAGGGAAAAATCTAGCTACATGACTTAAAATGGTGGAGACTAAAAACCATGAAATGTAAGAAAATTAAAACATCTAAAATTAAATTACAATTTGAGAAGAAATGTTGTTTTCTTAATAAATCTTATTCGATCCATAAATGAGGTGTGCTACAGCCTATAATTTAATTATGGACCCTGCCCACATTCTTCTACTTTTAAAACGAGCTGATATAACAAAATACTAATTAAATACATAATTATATATTACCAAGAATTATAAAGAATGAATGTTTTGATTTAACAACTTACACCACAACCTTAACTTAAACTTTTTGATTCATAGAAACCCCAAATTACAAATATTAACATATACACATCTGAAATGCAACAATATGATGTGAGGCAAGAGACAAAAAAGTAGAAGCCATTAATTTCTTAGGGTTAGAGTCTAAAGTTTTAAACAAATTACTTCCAAAATTAGAGTTTTTTAAGTTTTGTATTTTTTTACCCAGCCAATAAATTGTAAAAAAAAAAAAATTATATAAAAATCGGTTATATTCGGTTACCCATGGTTCTGATTTAGGAACTAAGAATTGATTTTCGTTTCATTTCATAATTTATTTTCAAAACGGACTGGAACATCTAGTTCCAGTTTGGGAGGTTTGATTTTGATAAAAATGCCCAGACCTATCTAACATGGTACTACTCGATAATATTTATACAATAGAGAAAATTCAGTTAAGAAATCTTCAAGAAACAAAATAGTAGAGATTAAATATCACGGAAAGAGAAGAAAATTAAAATATCAAAAATGAAATTAGGGTTCGTGAAGAAATTACTTTTACTTAATGAACCTTATTCGATCTATAAGTGAGGTATGTTAAGCCTATAATTTAATTATAGACAATGCTTACTCTTAAAATGATCTGACATAAAAAATACTAATTAGATACATAATTATATAGTATCAAGAAATTGCAGTCCACATATTAAATTTGCTCTGTTTGAATAATAATGATAGAATTATACCTCAAAAGATAATCACGAACTGAAGATAACAAAAAAGTTAAACCATAGTCCAAGCTATGAAATATCAAGTTCGATTGCCATGTGTTATCAAGTTTTTTAAACAATTAAGAAAGTAAAAATGTTCGAATTGCAAAGAATGAACGTTTCGATTCATCAACTTACATAACAATCTAGCTAGTACTTTTTATTCATAGAAAGTTCAAATTGCAAAGATTAACATGTACTAACCTTTGAAATGCAACAATTTGACGTGATGCAAGAGGTAAAAATAGAGTCATGCCAGAATTTTTAGGGTCCCATTTTTATTTTATTTTTCAAATTAACCTAAAAAGCTAAAATCGTTTTCACTTCACACTTCCCTCCACAGACCACTATTACGGCGCTGGGCGCTGAGGCAGAGGCGATATAAACTATAGAGATATGGGTTGTCTGCGGTTGTGCTTATATACATACATTTTTGGATCGATAATAACAACTATTTTTCACTTTTAAAGGTTGGGATTTGGGTATCTGATTAAAGACAACCATCATTTCCGTTTTCCTTTATTTTCTAGTTCTGGGTTATCATTTGTTGTTTATATTCGCTTGCTGAGTGAAGAAACCCACAAAAAATGAACCACGATAATGACAAGTAAGTTGAGTTTTTCTTTGTTTTAGGGCAGTAGATTAATGGGTTGGCCTTCAGTTTGTGTTGATTTTTTTTATGCGTTAATACTGAGTATTGTAAAATGCTGATAAAAATGCTATGGGTTATGCTTGATTTTGTGTTTTACTTTTACAAGTTTGTTGTTATTCTGCTTGACTGTGTAAATTATTATGAAGTAGTGAAAACTGAGTGTGGCAGCCAGTGTACAAATAAACTTGAAGGAATGTTCAAGTTGTGTATTATTTATTCTGGCTGAGCATGTGAAGCATGTAATTTGTTTTGTATTTATTTATTTACTCTATCAACAAATGTCATTATTGCTTCAAATCACACCAAGCT
>CAIGRH010244735.1:0-11571 GCA_903798295.1 Fraxinus nigra | reverse complement strand
AAAAGTAAATTAAGCTCCTATTTGACTCCCATTCTTTCAAAACTCTTTTTTCTACGTACTCATTTTCAACCATACATTCACACAATAAAATATTCACACATGAACCCAAAACTTTTCTCTACTTTTTAACCACACATTCTTCAAAATTTCACTCTTCAAAACAATATTTTTCCAAAAAAATGGCCAACAAACATGGGCTAAGACTTAAACGTGCTTTAACATGTCCAAAGGGGAGGGGCCAAAGAAAAAACCTACCCTTCATTCAATTGCATGACACGGTCATCACTTGAAAGATTCCTCTCTCCCAACCATCTGACAAATTCTGGCGTCAACTCTTTATTCAGTGGATCAACTTCAATGACAAGGGATTCATCGACATATGGAGTCACCCGTGCACCATAGCCAGTTTTAACCAGTGCCCTTAGTCCAGACTGAAAATCAGAAATGTAGAAGTCGACAGCATGCTTCTGCATGGAGTATGGACAAAAACTCTAGTCAAGCGCCATGAAATTATAACAGTTTCAAAATAAATCACAATACCTGGAAACATTTGCTCTTACCCTCAAGCACATAACATATGATAAAGATATAAAAAGTAACAAATATTATAGAGATTAACAATTTTGTCATTCTCTTTTGCATATACACTTCTCATTTTTACCCCCTTAATATTTTTTTATTTTTCTTTGAAGGATTTGTGATATTATAGTTCTGGATCTTTCTTGCGTATGGAAAAGGTTGAAGTGAAGCAAAATGCAGGTTTCCTGCATCTCCTTTTTAACATTGAATACTTTGTTTCACCAACTTTTAAAAACTCACAAAAATAGTTTCAGCGACAACAGTTCTTTAAATGGTTGCACAAGTAACAAAATTTAGTACTCACTTCCGATGATCTAATTCCCCATGTAAAACGACGGTGTGTAGGATTTGCAGCCTTAGAATCCCATCCTCGGTACTCATATAAACTGGTAGATGTGTAGACACATCTAGAAACTCTTTGAAAGGATGATTCAAGGGGCACATTTCCACAGGTCACCACCTTCCACAATATAATCAATCGTCAAATAAGAAAACTTGAGTAAAAAAGAATTTTAAATGCAAAATTTACTGTAACAAAACTAGTAAAACGCACACCAACTATACAGTAACACAGCGAGTTCAAATTTCATCTAGATCAATTTTCCATCCACGCGTAATATACCATAAACACCTCACAAATATCCATTTTAGAGTAGCTGTTGCTGAAGTGAACCTTAACTTGTGACTCGCATTCTCGATCAGTGTTCTCTCTTCCCATATTTAAAAACAAAAAACTCAGAATAAAGGGCAAGACCAAATATTCCCCCGTGGTTTTGCTAAGTTGTACGGAAATAGGTTATTAACTCCCTTGCAATCTTCAGATTCCAACAGATTCGTCAAGTAATCCAGATAACAGGCTAAATTTTGATCTTAAATGACATAAGTACCCCTCTACATGCAAAACTTTTACCATAGGGGTAATCAGCAACTTCATGAAACCACATGGGATTAAAATGCTTTTTACCAAAAGTAAAAGGAAGTAGAATAACAAAAATCTGGGAGGAAAAGACTACACCTTACTGGGTGAGGCACTGTATTTTACAGGATTATGTGATCACTTAGATTTGATACGGACATTTAAGAGCAAGTTATAGATACAAGTGTTGAACAGTTCAAAAACTACGACGTTTCTTCTTTCATGGGTCGATGTTCTAGTTAACGGACCGTGTAATAAACACATCAGTCAATCACTACATCTGCATCTCACAATTATGGTATTCAAGGTTGGCGCATTATAGCTAGAAATTAAACCCCTTACTGGACCAAAAATCAATAGAATATATGGGATCACATATTCAATAAAGTACATACCCCGGAAACCTTGACATATTGCCCATTTTTTGCAGTTCTCAATTCAGCATCTGGATAACGGGAAATGTATCCAATGATAGCTTTTCTTCCCCAACAAGAATTCCATACAAATAAGGCCAAAACAATGCAGAATAGAACCACCACGACAATGAGGAGAATAGGATTGTGCACAGCACCAAAAATAAACCCCCCAGCAATGAATCCCATTACGAAGAGTAAAATCATTGCCCACAATATAAGTTTCGGGAGATTCCTTTTGAAGGAATAGTCATCATCTTGACCAAGAGTTGTCACAGCCTGGTTGTTAGCAACTGAAGAACCACGTAGCTTGATCGATCCCGCTGAGTCCAAAGGACCAGAAACCTTTCTTAGGGCCCCAGATGAGTTCAGTGGACCAGATGTAATGGGTCCAGATGTGATGAGACCTGTTGCAGGAAGATTTAGAGGTTGAGGACCTGAGTTTTGGCGGGCATTAGGCGTCACTCCCCCAGATTGAGGGCTGGAGGACTTTTTAATAGGTTCTCCATGTTTATTAAGTGGCCCAGAATTTGATTTCTTCATTGACGTCGAACCAGATACCCCCATGGAAGATACAGGACCCGAGGTAGAATAACTGGACCTGGTTGCAGCATTGGGGTTAATAGGTCCAGAATGAGAAGCGGCACAGGCAAAAGACCCTGACCTTGGAGCATTGGATATAGGTCCAGATTTCCTAGACTTTGAGCCATCAACAGGAATATCAAACATCTTTCCGAGCTCGCCCGACTTCTTGATGTCCCCACCAGTGTAGGGCATGGCCGATGAGCTCATTGTTGGCATTCTTTCCTTTGGCTGTTCCGGGCGGCCCGATACATAAAGACCATTGCTGAGCTGATGAGATTGGAATCGAGAACCCATCAAGTTCACTTATACAGCAATTGTAGCAGCACAAGCGATTGATGCCACTTCAATTATATCGGCGTCTAAATAGTATGCCTCTAAGAGATAAACAAATGCCATCAATCAAACAAGTGTTTAATAACGCCAAAGATCATTTCAAATCTCTCATAATAGTAACTAGAAGAACTGGAAAAGAGACGCATAGCAACGCATCCATAGAAAACAATGTTGCATTCATTCATGTTATAAACAAAGGGTGGACCAAAGAATTTGAAATGCCATGATGAGCAAAATCAAGGACAAGAAGGAAAAATAATTGCCTCAAAGCATGTGTGTGTGTGTGTGAGAGAGAGAGAGAGAGAGAGTGCGACTGAAAATGTGTGGCTTATCAAAAACATATGGAAACACAAATTATGAACACCATTAACATACAAAATTCCTAAGAACACGAAGTCAGATGCAAGGAATCTGGATTTACAGAGAGAGAGAGAGGGTTGAGGGTTAGAAATATACAACCAAAGACTACAGGTAACAAAGTAGTATCAACATCGCTTCCCACCATATAATCGTGAAATCTTTACAAAACAATTGATCGAAAAGTTGAAGAACAATATACTTCTAGACAGGGACATGCTCGGCAAGATCCGAATATGGTGTGCCAAAATGAGCAGAATAAGATGCACTCCTGGGAAGACAAAAACTACCTACTATGACTTCATAAAACCAAGAATGTTCCAAAAACTGATGATGTATCAATAAATACAAGTAATGAATCTGTGTCAGCTGCACATGGGCTGTTCCTCAATAACCACGGAAAAACAACAGAACTTTTATAAAATACTTTTTTTTTTTTCAGTTTCTCCAAATGCTTCGGTAAGGACACAAAACCAGAACCCAAAACCCCAGAAAACAAGGAATAGAAGTGAACATGATGAAATACAAATATCTGCAGAATTTAACTTCAAATATGCCTAAAAAGTACAAATTCACTGAATTTCAGAAATCTCAAAATCTTTAAACTAAAATTAACTCAGATTCTATTGTTTTTCAACACTGAAAATCAAGAAATCTGGACCAAGATTTCAGTTTCTTTTGATGGAATCAGAACCGTCAATCTTTAAACAGATACCCACTTAACCCAACTTTACTAAACAAGTACCTAAAAAGAACAAAATCCAAAAACTAATTATCAATGCTCAAAAGTAAAGAAAAAAAAGGTTATCCATTTCACCATTTCTAGCCCAAAAAACCCCCAAGAGAACATAAAATAACAGCCATTTGGGAGTAGCTCTCAGATTATAGCAGGAAATAAAGAGAATGGAAGGGGCAAAATGGGCAGAATAAGAAGAAAAACAGTAAAAAATGAAGATTTTTTTCTCCAACATACATATTTAGTAGCAGTACCTGAAGTTGAAATCTGAAAGTGTTTCTGGGAACATGTTGATATTAATATGTGAGGTAGTAGTGCAAGTATATGTGTGTATTTGATATTAAAAAGAAGGGTAGTTGTTAAACAGGATTTTGGTGCGATCCCATCGTTATATTTCTACCGCTGTACTCTCTCTCTCTCTCTCTCTCTCTCTCAAATATTTTGCTAGCTTTGACTTTCAGCATTTCTCCTTAAGCCCTTGTTTGGGCTCCATTGTAGGTAAAAAGCAATTTTCCCTCTCCTAATTTCAATCACACATTCTCCAATAAAATAATATTACACGTAAACCATAAACATAGCTATAGATACATTTTCCCTAAAATTAAACTTTAACGGAGCCCAAACATGGGCTAGAGAAGATTGAGAGATACTGATAACAGTCGTAATGTAAAGCTTTAAATGTCCTGGCCACCAACATCCCAAACCGTAAAGCTAATGTTTTTATATTCAACAGTCTCCACATTAAATCCTAAACAAAAATATTTTCATTTTTGCAATTATTTGAAAACAAACAAAATTATACATCAAAATAACAATATAAAGAATAAAATTATGAAGCTATATGACGTGAGATTATTTTGTAGTTAAGAGTTAATTCCTTTGATTACTCAGAGCGATAACAAATAATACAAAATACAAACAAAATGTAGCTAAGAGTGGAAAATCTAAAATATTGCATCACAGTTGCTAATATGGAAATTAAAAATCGGCTAACTTAAAATTGAACTGCACCTAAGGAAACTAAGTTCTCCTCTTGGGCAAACATAGATTGATTGAAATGAATAAATGACACATTTTACATAAACTTTAAAGGTGAACAAACACTTTCAAAATATAAGATTGTGAAGGATAAACGACACTTTCACAACTTGGAATTCATCGGATCAAGAATGCACACCCAATCAATGAAGTTATGAAGGAGACCCTACCAAACCACTAACATATAAGACTGCAAAGGATAAATGCCAGATAGACAGATCTGTTCTCTACAGGACATCTGTCAACTAAGTATAGAAGTACTTATAATGGTGAGATTCATTATTTGATTCTGAAATAGAAAGTAATGAAAATTGGGGAAAACACTACGTTAGAAGGACCACAAAACGTATCTAAGTTAACCCTTCACTAATAATGAGTCACAGACAGAAAAAGAAACAACAAGAAACATCAACGTGATTCGAGCTTACCAATAGTAGGAATTGTCTGACAATCTTTCCAAGTTTGAGCTTGTAGATAATGGTTGTTTTATGAGTAGCATCAATACCAACCATGAGAATTCGCATCTCTTTCTTGGCAAACAGTCGACTGAAGAGCTTGGTGAAAGATAGCCCCATTTCTCCACTGCCAACACCAATAACATTAAACAATTATATGCAAAGTCCCCCAAAAAAATTCAAAAATCGTAAAGAAAAAAAACCCATAATTTAGGAAGGAAACATTGCATCTGGTATACAAAAGAACCACAGAATATATACCATTCTTTAAGTTATTAATTTAAATTTGTTTAGTTTAGCCTAGTTATCAACATACATGCATAGTGTTGAAACACAAACTTAAGTAGGCTAGCTGTCTATCTTCGTATATACCACATAAAAAAATACACTCTGGTAGAAACTAATTTGTGAGCTGAATGATTCAATCATTGCTTTGAAAAAATAAGATAAAAGATCTTGGATTTGCGGGATGAGATCGCGCTTATAGAGTTAGACAATATGCCAAATGTGAAGAAAAAGATATAATTCAAATCAAAATTCTCATACACAATAACCATGATATAAATAAAAAAAAATCTTGAGATATCCAAGAAAATATAGGATTTATGTAAAATTTAAAGATATAGAGCTCTAAAATTACACATGAATGAAAAAATTGAATCAAAATTACAGATGAAAAATAAAAAAGAAAAAAAAACCAAAATCAAGCAACGAGATTACCAGAGAATTAGGGATTAAAATTACACGAATTGTAAATTAGAGACAAAGAGGATTAGTGCTTACACGAGGAAAGAAGAAGTTTCAGCACAAATGAGATCTCTCTAACCGAAAAGTATAAAAGACGCTTTCTCTGTGTTTCAGTTTGAGTCGTGCTGCTTACAGACTACCTTTTACAACTTTGTTTATAACATGTGACTAATGAACATTGTATACATATATTATAAAAGTAATTACTGAAATCAATGACGGACATCTTAACAACACATGTTGTAAAATTAGTTGTAGACAAAAGTTATACACCTAACTTTATTCTTTTTAGTTAAAACGCCCTCTTTTTTTGACAAAATTTATAAATCATCTTATAAAATAAATAAATAGACTTGGGGTATATTATAGTGAAAATCAAAGCCTCATATCATAATAACTAGGGCTGTAGTACTATAATATTTTAATTTACAACACTCTCCTTTGAATGACTCGTTACAATACAAATAATAACTCAAAATTAGAATAATAAAATGATATTTCATTAAAAGCACGTGGGACAAAAATTGAGTTATCAAGTATTCATGACTTGTACGACAATATTTTCAATATTACAATTCTGATTAAACAAGTTTCATGCTGTCTTGTTATAGGTTTCATACCATATCATATTTATAGATGATATTTATCAATCTTTGTTTATCTTTAATCACATGACGATCTATTGAAAAATAGTGTTGTTGCTCTCTTTGAGAGTCGTACATAATTTGTAAATATAAGAGTATTATTTTGAGGGTGTTAGAATTACTGTGTGACCTGAATTCTATTTGAACTTCTAATTGAAGTTGACTTGAGAATTTTAGCTGAAGTCTATTTGTAAATTTTAGTTAAAATTCAATTTAGAAGTTATGTTGAGATTTCAAAATTTGTGTTGGACTTGAAGAACGGTTGAAAGAGTCCAATTTGCAATATGAGAAGAAGAAATCGTGCAAGGAGAAAGGAAGCAGAGCTTTAGCGATCGATTACCGCTAGACAGTTGCTCGAGCGACGACCTTATCTGAGTTTTACACAGTTCGTGATTTTGATAGTTTTTTATTCTTTTTTAAAACTACAAAAAATAATAATGTACAAACAAAATAATCAATCGACCCAAAGCTAGTGACTCATAGTGAATTTAAAACATAGGTAAACATTAATTTGTATACATATGTTTTTATCTTTCTAACACTGTCGTTCGGTTGCGACCGAAGATCCTAAAAAAGATCCTATTGCATGTTGTCTATAGTTGGTAAATAGTGCAAGCAATGGCTATCTTCTTAGCTTTGCTTTGCCACGAGATGCCTCGAGATTCCTTCTTAAATCCATTTCAAAGAGCTAGCTAGTAGACATAGCTCACTAAATGCCCAGCCAATCTTTGATTTGTTTACACACATTTGAACTCATAGTGCATTCACAGAACAAGTGTTGAACAAATTCAATTAAAGTGCCACAGAGCACACAACTTCTATTAATGTCCATATGCTGTAATTTATCATTGGTTTGACTTGGCTTCTAACCAAAGGATGTTGCCCAGACTGTCTTTGTTCCTTTCGACCTGAAGTAGTTATAGGCAAGTGAAATACAGATGTTCCCTCCTTGTGTCCAACTCTCAATCTTCTGCACCGCCATATGAGTGGTGGACTCTTCCTCACGAGTAAGCAAATCTCTGATATGAAGAAGTCTCTTGAACAAATAGTGAGTCTTCTTTCTTAGG
Organism: Fraxinus nigra; assembly: GCA_903798295.1. NCBI lineage: Eukaryota > Viridiplantae > Streptophyta > Magnoliopsida > Lamiales > Oleaceae > Fraxinus > Fraxinus nigra. Next base: position 3,701 of record CAIGRH010244735.1, on the reverse strand, counting down.
AAATCTGTCCCAAATGGATGCATCTCTAAGGTAGATGGAATTGATCTATTGGGCCCATAATCTATCCTTTTTTGGGTGAACATTCCATAGGGATTTAGTAAGGAGGGATATGTTCCAACACCTAATATCCCTAAAGCCCAAAATTGCTTCACCGTACGACAAGCATCTCTCCATGCAACCATTGGCTCCTTTGATCCCCACAAGAAATCCCTACATAGCCGAATAATTCTATCCATGATAGCAACTGGGATAGGAAAAATGGATAGCCAAAAGCATTTCACCCCTTGCGAAACGACCCTGATGAGTTCGGTCCTTCCAGCATATTATAAAGAGGAGGTTGTCCACGCACTAATATAGTAAACAATCTTCTCTAAAAAAGCTGAAGTAGTTAACCTTCAATTTTCCTACGGCAAGTGGCATACCTAAATAACGGAAAGGCATAGCACCTTTGAAAATGTTCGTTACCTTAAGAATCTCATCTAATTTCGGGCCAAAGATACAAACCATGTATAAACTTGATTTGGCTGCGTTCATGTTTAGCCCCTGATATGTCCCCAAACTTGGCTAAGCATTCCATCAATATTAACCGAAATAAGATAACCTCTTGAAAGTAGTATCAAGCATCCGCAAAGGCAAGATGGGTGATTCAAAGTTGCCAACACTTAGGATGAAAATTGAACTCGGAATTCTCCGTAGCCACCTCAATGATCTAGAGAAGTATTCCAAACAAATCACGAACAAGAATTGGGAGGGAGGATCACCTTTTTTGAGGCCCTTTCTACCTTTGATAAAGCCATTCAAGTTGCTATTAATTGATAGTGAGTACAGTGGAGTTTTAACATATTCTATCACCCATTTAGTAAATATCATGGAAAACCCAAATCCCACAAGAACAGCTCGAATGAACGCCCAATTCATAGAGTCATACACCTTCTTCAAATCAATTTTGATAAGGCATCTAGATGATACACATTTCTTGTTGTATTGATTTAATAGCTCTTGTACGAGGTGGATGTTCTCGATCATGTTCCTTCCCTCAACAAAAACAGCTTGTGCCCGATTCACTAAGATTCAAGAATGGGCAAGTCTAGAAGCTAGGATCTTAGTAATTACCTTTAAGTATTGTTACAGCAAGCAATAGGTCATTAGTCCCCAACTATCGGAGTGTGGTTGGATTTCGGCACCAAAGCAATAACAGTGTGGTTGATCTGCTTCAAAAGTGTGGTGGCCGAAAATAATTCCTCGATGGCACCACAAAAATCATCCCCAACAATGTCCCATGCCTTCTTGAAGAAATAAGAAGTAATTTCATCTGGCCCAGGAAGCAGCCTATTGGGTAAAAATGTGGGTGAAATGTTTGGCATTAGGATGCTTAAGTGCTCCCTTAAGTCGCTGTATCTTTTTACACAAAACAAACTGCTTCGTTCCAAAGACAAGTTGGTTCCAATCAATATGTACTAAGTCTCGAAAGTAATCGTGACTCGTCCACATATTAAAAAACTTGAATGGTTAGTTCTTGCATCCATCATGTTCGTCTTTAATATCTATACAAGTTACCTCAAGTCGATCACCGGGTTATAAAAATTGGCTTAATTTCAACAATTGGCATCAGAACCAAGAATCAGCAGTTCTTGAGAGAGACAATTTGGTTTCATATTAGAGCGAGGTTTTATCATTTCAGATCGAGATTTGATTTTCGGCATGACAAGTATGAAGTTTGATATTTCATTTTTGGATCGCAACAAGATTTTTATCATGGCGAATTTTTTGTTGGACGTTGGAGGAGAAGCAATGTATGGATTGGAAGGGATAGAGAAGGTCCCAATTATATGTCTTGTCTGGTTCCATAGAATCTATTAATATTAATCAGTAAAAGATCGGAAATCGGTAGATGGGTTCAGTACCGTTGGAGTTCGGTTTAGGGTCTATATTAAAGAATACATCTCAGTCGATTTCAAAAATCATGGGTAATGTACTACCATCACCAACAGTGCCATTGTGTTCAATTGATAGAGACAGACTCAAAAGAGATATTAGGCATTCACAAAAGTATGGTGAAGCCGATTTTGTTGTTTATACTTTAAGTGCAGTCAAAGGTGTTAAGTCTAGCTAATAACCTTCTACATAAGCATTTTGTGTATATTTCTGCCATGTTTGGTAATTATCAAATCACTTATGATTTGTGTTGCTCTTGATTTGAGCAGATTTGGCACCCAAGGTAATCCTACAGATGAGCATTGCTTGGATTCTTACTCAGATGGAGTCAGTTGTAAATTTGATGATTTTATTATTCGTTATGACTCGAGCAAGTTTGGTGCCCAAGATAATTCTACTAGGAAACAGTGTTTGAATTCAGTTCACATTTGTTAAGTTTTCCCTTAGGGGTTTTGCAGAAGTGATGAAATAATTTGTTTGGAGAATTTTGTTGGAGTTGAAGAGTTAAATTTTATTCCTTGTAGTGGAATTTGTCTCCAGGTGGAGAATTTTCTAAAGTTTTGTTCATTGTAGTTGAATTCGATTCAAGGTGGAGATTTATAAAATTAGGGCGTGATCTGAATTCTATTTAGAAGACTACTTTGAATCCTAATTGAAGTCAACTTGAGAATTCTAGCTTGAATTCAAGTTTGAAGTTATGTTGGGATTTTGAATCCTAATTTAGCACTTGATTATCTCTAACGACCGCTCGAGGGGCTGACCATTCGATTAACCATGCGCAAGGTAACGGCTTGAGCGACAGTCTTATCCAAGTTTTACACAATTTGCGATTTTGTCAGTTTTTAAATAATATTTTATTTCAAACAATCTATTATTTTTAGACTTATTATAGTTGATCTTTACCACATATTAAACTCTTCATTGTATTATATTCTCCTAGTGTTAGAAATTCTTAGTATTTGTTATAAACTAGAGAGAAAAATAGAAAAGAACAAAGAAGTCAATAGGATAGAGTTCTAAAGAGAACCAAAGTCTCATATTTATAGGGAAGGATTAGTGATACATGGTAATAATTTCTAGGGCTGTAAAGGTGCAATTGTCATTCGCTAATAAACTAACAATTTACAATACTTTCCCTTGAATGATCCTTTACTGAATGATACTTTGCAAAATATATATCTCATTAAAACTTTATTTGATAAAAATCCAATTGGACAAAATGTCAAACAAAGAAAAAATAGTACAGTAATTTTAGAGTATTAAAATAAATGCTTTTACATTAAAACCTTGTTAGGAAAAACACAGTGGCATAAAACCTAAGCTAAGGAAAAAGAGTACAGTTACTCTCCTTGATGTTGATCACTGAAAATTTTTGAGTCAACGTATTTCAAGTTTATGAACCAATTTTTTGAATGTAGATATCGGCATTGCTTTTGTAAATAAATCAGCTATATCATCACTTGAAGTTAATCTGCATGACACTTGGATATGATGAGTCATATTCCTCAATTATACACATTCTCAGCCTGCTTCATGGATAGCTATAATTTCAGAATGATTTAAGGATATTACTGTCAATGTTGCTTCAAAGATCTTCATGCTATAGCAGTTTCTCTACTTGTAAACATATATCCTATTTGTGATTTAGTTTTATGTGGATCAAAGAGATAACTTGTACCTTTTAGATAACGAAAAATATGTTTAACACCATACCAATGTCTTTGAGTTGATGTACAGTAAACAAGGAGATTTACAAAAAAAAAAAA
>CAIGRH010244707.1:0-11667 GCA_903798295.1 Fraxinus nigra | reverse complement strand
TTTGATTTGAGGAAGACTTTGATCTTCTTGTATATGCTTGATTTGAAGAAGGTTTTGATTTTCTTCGTGTTTGCCGGACTTGGAGTCGAGAAAATTCTTTCAGCACTTCGTGATTTTTTTAGCACTTTTTCTCCCCCTTTGTAATGAACCATTGACCCTATTTATAGGGGAAATTGGCGGCCAATTTTGGTAATCACCCAATTAATTCGATTAAATTGATTATAATTGAATAATGATGGATTTATTAAAAAGTATGGTGGGCTTTTAGAATTTTATGGTCTAGACTTTGATTTATTGAATTTAATTGGGCTAATTATTTAAATTGACACAACTCATTATTTTATTTTATTTTTTTAATGTCCACAAAGGGTATATTCCCACATATGTTGTATTCTCCGTTATGGAAATTGAAATATCACTACATTTATCACTTGTCCATCTTCATACACGTTGATCTTTCTCATCCAATTCGAAGTTACCAAAAAAAACAAATTGGCATTACAACCATATCTGAAAGACGAAACATAATTTTTTTAATTTTAAGAAAATACATAGTCATTTGGCTCGACTAGGACAATAGAATTTTTTTTAAAAAAAAAGGCTAAAACAGCCAGCTGTTCTAGCTGTTACAGTCGACTTTTTAACAGTCGGACAGTAGGCTGTTTATCGATTAAAAAATTTAATCGATAAATTTTTCTAGCTTTAAACGTAAAAAGAATTTCGGCAGTTTTTATTGATTAAAACGTATAAAAATTTAACGAAAACAAAATAAAACATACGTAAATATACTTATCGATTCAAAGTGTTTAATATTAAAAAAATATTTCATTCTTTAGCTCTCGATAAATTTCAGAAATTTTGAGGTTGAAGCAGATAAAAGTTGAGAGAGTTTTTATCTGTATTGGAATAGACAGATAAGAAAAATAAGTGATTTTGAAATTTTAAGTGGGAAGCGTTTGTTTTTCAATTGTTAACTAACATAGTAAAATAGTCTTTTAAACAATAAAGTATTTTGTAATTGTATAACTTATTTAAGGACATTTTTGTCTTTTAACCTCTAACTAATAGGCTAATGTGAAAATATAGTATAGTTGAAAAATCAAAGTGGCAAATGAGCTTGTTGACTATGCCAAGCTTAAAAGTACACCTCAAAGTTTATTTACTTCAGAGCATGTTTCAGCCACTTTTTTTTTTTTAAATAATGCATTTTGAAATAATATTTTGACGAATGATGTGTGATTAAAAAATGGAAAAAATTGCAGCAGCACTTCTAATCTTCAATTTGTGGCATCCACAATCTCAAATCTTTCAAAAATATACAATTGGAGTCCAATCCATTTAATTGTACTCTGAAGTTCATATTCTTAGACAATCGAAACATGACAATATCATCAAGTCTTATGATTCATGGATTGTTGATAAGAAGACGACTTTTAACATGATTACCTAACTTTTTACATCTAGTAGCCTGAGGCAGTGAGTTATTTTGCTTGTTACTCATTTGTCGTTTAGGAATTTTAGTGCCCTCATTTTGATTTTGTAATTTACTAAATTATGCTTTGGCTCTTAAGAAGCACAAAAATGTTGACATGAAAGCTATAAAGAATTGGGCGAGACAAATTCTCCAAGGTTTAGACTATTTTCACAGGCAAAACCCACTTGTCATCCACACTCCACAGGGACTTGAAATTTGACAATATTTTCATTAACGGAAATCGCGGGGAACTTAAAATTTAGTACCTTGGTTTGGCAACAATCATGCAGCAACCTACTGCTAAGAGTGTCATCGGTATGAGTAACTTCAACTAGTACTCTATATAATAGAAATGAATTGTCTGACAACTGCTTAATTTTGGTGTTATTTTATTAGGAACCCCATAATTTATGGCGCCAGACCTTTTTGAAGAGGAATGTAACAAACTAGTTGACATATATTCTTTTGGTATATGCTTGTTGGAAATGGTTACTTTGGACTACCAATATTGCGAGTGCAAAAACCCAGCTCAAACTTATAAGAAACTTATCTCTTATAAGGAATGTAACAAACTAGTTGACATATATTCTTTTGGTATATGCTTGTTGGAAATGGTTACTTTGGACTACCAATATTGCGAATGCAAAAACCCAGCTCAAATTTGTAAGAAACTTATCTCTGTTAGTTCGTTCACCTTCACTATGCCCGGTATTCTACCAAATATATGTAACTGTCATCTGAATCAATGTAGTAACAAGGTGAACAATCTTGAAGTCAAGAAATTCATTGAGAAATGTTTGGTTCTATTAGGTTTTAGATATTTTGTAATGGGTGATTCTGTAAACAAAAGGACTGAAATTGATATATTGTAAAAGGTCAAGGAGTAATGTGTAATAGTTAAAAGTCAAGTGTTTAGGTTTAGAGTTTCGAGTATAGGAATAGAAGGAAAACGATGCGGATTTTCGCTAGGCTGTCGTCAAGGTTTGACTCGAACTATAAAAGCAGAAATATCATTGTTGGACTGTCGCCAAGCCTTCGCTCGAGCAACATGGTTATACGAGAAATTTCTATTTCATGATTTCAAGGTTTTTTTCATGGGCCATCTGTTTTATGCCCTACCTATAAATATCAAAACTCTTCTATACGAAATTCTTAAGGTTGAACATTGAGAGAAAGTCTACACAGTGATTCCTTCATATAATATCTTTCAACATTCATTTGTGTGAGATAGTTTTTGTAAGAAAAACATCATTCTATTAATCCAAATACCAAACCACTACTTCCTACACATCTGGTCAGAGTTTTGAAGATCGAAGGAAGTTAACAAGAGTTTCTGTCTGTGAAGAACGAATCGTTATTCGTGATCCACATGAGATAGACAAATTCACAAGGCTTGGAGTGCTATAGGATAACAGATTCCACGGAAAGCTTTGGCAACATCAGCTATGATTGGTGTAGGAGAGCACGGGATCCAGGGAAAGCTGTAAGGAGTGCACTCGGGATATCAGATAGTACGGGTCCTCTAGTCATGTAGACTGTAAGTTGTTAAATTTGTTTATAGTGGATTGACTGACGAAGTGCCCGGAGTTTTTCTCAATTAGGTTTTTTTGTGATCATTCTAGTGTTGATTACTGCTTTCGTTATATTGATTAATCATACAAACTGCGGCATTCAAACATGAGACTAAACTGACTTGTAAGAATAATCATCTAGAAAAGAATTAAAAAATGATTTGTTGCTATTTAATTCGTTAATAATTTTAATATCGTATTATACATCTATTTACCCCCTTTAGGTGTTGTTAGCAGAGTCGGACCTTGGGAAGAGGCCTCCGCCTCAGGCCCAGAATTTTTAGGGCCCTTTTTTTTTTTTTTGGAAAAAAATAAAAAAATTAACCTATCGCTTCGACTTCAACTCCATTCTTCACTTCCTTCCCTGCGCCTGAGTTTCCTCCACTGCTCCGCCTACACCTTCAGCGGTATCAATTCACCTTTCCCCAGTTTCTCTCTCATAATTTCCTATTAACAATTCAGAAAAAGATTATCTCAATCTCGAATAATCAGGATTTCTCCACGCCGCTCAAAAATGGTCAGTACTGATACGTTTAGCCGCTTTTAAAGGTTCTAATAGTTAAAATTTCAGCTAAAGATTCTTTTCTGCTAGCAGTAGTATTAACATTCATCGTTCTTTAAGTGTTTATCATTGAAATTAGATGTTTTACTGCTCGTTTGGGCAAAAATATACCTGAACTGAGTAAAAGAATTTTTATCTCTCCCGGTGATATGAAAGCGATTAATTTAAGGCGTTATTTGCATGGCAGAACAAGTTGGGAAGAGGGCAGCGGGACAAAGTGCAGCAATTCCTTTCAATTACGGGCTCCAGGTAACTTATAATGGCTTAATATTGGTTCTTGTTGTTGAGTATAGAGGTATTCTCTTGATCTGCACTTCTTTTTGGATGATTTACTAACTGTCTCAATGTTATATAGCTTTAAAGTTTCCTAATCTTTCATTGTTTAAAAAAAAAACCGTGAAATTGTAGCTGGTTGAAACTTTATTTTTCTCTTTTAAAACATGAATGTCCTTGTATACATCCTTGCAAAGGACTTCTGCACCTTTTTGGTGCTCTATAGGTGACGGTGAGACTTGCTGCACTGTATGTAAAAAAGATGTGATATGTTTGCTGACTTGTTACATATGAAAAAGAAGCATCTTTAAATGCTTTTGATGCTCACATTATGACCTTTTTTGGATCCCTGTTCGCTCAATTATACCTTCTTAAAAAGTCGTCCATAAATATCCGCTGCTGTCGACTCTAAATGAATGCTTGAATCAGTCGGGCTCTGTGAATCAGTAAAATGCTCCAGTCATATATCAGATTCTTTTGAAAATTCTTACCAGTTCCGAACTTCCAATGTTCTTTTGTGCAAAATTATATGACCTTGCCAAATTATACTTACCCTTACAATTCTTACCAGTTTCCAAACTTATAATGTTCTGAGCTTATTCATATGATTAGATCATCTCCAAGAAACTCTTTAAAGTTTAAACATAAAATGCTCTCTATTTTAAAGAGTAACCCTTAAAATTATATTCCGAGGGACTTTTTAAATTAACATTTTAAAATAGAAGATGAGTTTGACTATCCTAATTGGAAGAGCCAAGCCTACTTTCTATAATTAAATACATTCAAATTATTTCAATATTCAATGAAGAAAAATAATATAATAATTTAGAGGGAAAACAGTGAAAATAAAAGACAGGAAAAAACAAAAAAATATATTTTAGAAATAAAATTAAGTCTTAAAGATAAAGAGCTTGTTGGAGCACATAAAAATTTTTACTCTCGAAACTTATAGATGCTCTCTAAATTGCAAAATATGCTCTTTAAAGATATAGTCTCTTGGAGATGCTCTTAATCAAGAAAGTGGTCTAATCGGTCAGAAGGTATCAAGTTCTAGAGATGTCCTCAACCTTTTTCATTTGAGGGATTCCTGATCTTATTGACCCAATGAGTGCTAAATTTGTGTAGTCTGAATTACCTTATTCTCTATTCTGGATGCAGTGAAAAAGTTGCCATTCAGGCACTGAAAGCCAGTGAGTGGAATCTTGAAGGAGCATTTGACTTCTTTTACAGCCAGCCACAAATTAAATCAGCCGATACGAGACATTTGGAAGAGCTTTATAATAGATACAAAGGCAATTTTATATGATTCAATATGCATTCTTTTTGTGTGCCCACCAATGAGTATCCTTTTGTTTTGAGCAACATACATTTGTTTCTTACTGAAAAGTTCTCGTTACAATATTTGGCACTATGTGATAATTGACATCTTTTTGGTTCTCTGAAGTGCCTGTAATATGATCTGTGGTTCTGTTGACTTGATGCTCATGTTGAGGCAACCTTGGGCTGCTCCTCTCTGTCCACCCTTATCAAATATTTTCCATTCCATTAGTTCTCTTGGAAAACTGGAAATCACAGCCACATTGTCTGTATCAATTATCAATTTTAAAACTCTTTTTACTAAGAGTTCCACTAGGAATCATTAATAACCTTTCAATCTTAAAACATGGGGATGAATATTGGCGTCCTTTTAGTTATGATTATACATACAGAATAGTGGTACTACATTTCACTTATATCTTTCATTGGTATAGTCCTCGTAGTGTTTTCTTCCACTGTTGAATGGCAATGCTATTTGACTCTCAATAGTGACAAGATCTAAAGATGGTGATGGTGATGGTGATGGTGATTGACTCTCAAGTCTCAACAACAAAAGACTACATCTTGCCTAATAAACATGCATGACAAAAACTAAGACTTATTCTTGATAAATTTGAGGTCGGCTACAAAGGTTCATTATCGTACTTGTATTGCCACAGGCCCACAGCTTCATTCAAACTCATAGACACAAGGAATCAGTTTTCAAATATTTGTAGTTTTTTCCGAACTATTAAGAGTTTTTTTTCCTTAAATGTTAAATGCCAAAAAATGATTGAGAGATTGCAACACTAGAAATTTGCAAAATTAAAATTATAAAAACTCCACAGTATTAGGATTCTGGAGGTCAGAGAACATTCTGCCAATGTAATCTCATCTCGTTTTGAGTGGATGAATTTCACTTTTTGCTAGGAAAAAACACCACACTGTACATATAGGTAGTTTTATTGAATGGGACCTGATTTGCACCAATACTAAACTTTTTTTTTAAGTATGAAATCTTACATGGGGTGCTATGCTTACAGATCCATATGCTGATATGATTTTGGTTGATGGAATCACTCTGCTATGCAATGACCTTCAGGTAGATTTAATAATTCCACTCATGAATAACAGTACAAGTAATTTATGTTTGAAGAATGCCCCAAGCATTATCAAGTAATTATACACCACTATCATATCTTAAGCACCTGTTTTAACAATTTATCAGTGGTTGATTAAAATTTTAACCTTTTTTTCCTTGGCAGGTTGATCCTCAGGATATTGTTATGGTATGTATGCAACTGTAATTTTACGTTGTGGAGTAGTAGTATACTAGTATTGCCTCAACTTCACAATTTATTTAGGACCCAGTTGAAGTATTTTATCAAGTAAGAACTTTGTTTAGATAAATAATTTGAATCTAGCTTGATTGTTTTGTAATTTTGTACAATTTTATTGTTTGTTTCGATACCTCACATTTGATCATTTGCCTCTAAGCTTGTCTAATTTGTACCTTTTCTTACAAATGAGACCCAAAATCCCTTTTTGAACAACTATGATGATGTATTACCACCACTTCACCCACAAGCTATGGCAAAAGCAATCCACCCTATATCACATAGATACAAGCCTAGGAATCCACCCAAACCCTGTTTGTCGAGCAACACCCCATTTCAAGCATGCCCCTGGATTATCACCCCCTTTATAGGAATTCTCCAATATCGTCTAAACATGGGATCTCCAGCTTTGGTACCAACTTGATGTAGGGTATTATCCACTTTGTCCTAAAATTATAGCTAATGGCACACATGGAATCCACTCTATATCACCCGAAATCAAGCCCTGGAATCCACCCCAAGCCTAGTCCATCGGCCTACCCCCATTTCAAGCATGCTCATGCATTACATCATGAAAATATTGTATAAGATTTGTGTTGTTGACCAGTCTTTCATGAGTCAAACATTAAAAGAACTTGTGACCATGTTACGTACAAGCAATTATTTGCAATATGCATATCTTTGTACAATAATAGTCAGGTATCCAAACAACAACAATGACTAGTTACAATTTGATAGTTGTAGAAGTTTCCACTTTTAAGAATGTGAATGTTTTAGGTGATGACTGATTAATTTATAATAAAAGAAGTAAAAGTTCTTATATTTAGGAATATGTCAAATGTCTTGCATGACATTAGTTAAAATTTGATTTGGTTTAATCTGCAGTTGGTAGTCTCGTGGCATATGAAGGCTGCTACTATGTGTGAATTTTCAAAGCAGGAGTTCATGGGCGGTTTACAATCTCTTGGGTAGGTATATATCTAGTTGTTTGAAGTTTCTTTTGGTTTTTCTCCTTTTATTTTGTTAAAGTTTGCTACTTTGTGTGAACTGAATTTTTCATCCCCATTTCACTGAAGTATATATCTCTGATGCAGGATAGATTCACTGGATAAGTTCAGAGAAAGAATACCATTCATGAGATCCGAACTAAAAGACGAACGTATGTGCCAACATTGAATTCCCCATTAGTAATCAAAGAAATTAGTCCATCCTCCTATTAATGTCATGTTTTACCCAAAGCTTTTTTGAATTGTTGATGTACTGAGTGCTCAATGATTTACTGCTATTTTATCCAGAAAAATTCCGAGAGATCTATAACTTTGCATTTGGCTGGGCAAAAGAGAAGGTAATTTTCTTGTTCAACAGTCAAAATTATGTTTTTTAATTGTCATCAATCATCTTGGATTGGAATTGTTGTTAACTCTTTCTGAGATGTTTTAGCAAAATGCTGCCTCATACATTGATTTGTTAGTTGAGTTTTCTTTTGGGTGTTGGTAACACAAAAACACAATGGAACCTATCAATAGTGAGGACAGCTGTATTACCCCCAAAGAGTTGAGTCCTGGACCTTGAAAAGTTGTGAGGATGAACTACAACAATCCTTGTCTTTCACATTTGATCAGGCTTTCTTCAATTTAAATCTTAAAGAGCTAGATTTTAGGATTTGCAAAAAATGAATTATGTAAAAACTTCAGTTGGAACAGCCTCGTTTATAATGATTTATGTGAAAACTTCAGCTGGAACTGCCTAACTTATAATGCACTTGTGAAATCTTCGGCTGGAACTGCCTCATTTCTCTGTTTCACTATTTTGCATAATATCAGCTTGGTAATTTAGATTGGTAAGTATGGAAAGGGAACCTCGAGTATTATACGTTCTTGTAAAATTCCGACGATACATTCCTGATTATTCTCCATAAAGGAGAATCAATTCAATGTCAAATACATTTAGCCTTTTACTCCGTACTCGAAATGGCTTGTGATAATTATCTTTTTGGTAAATCCATTCTACCAGTTGATATAGTCTACAACATTCAGATGGTTGATCTTATATTCCGATTCAGGGTCAGAAGTCTTTGGCATTGGATACAGCAATTGGGATGTGGCAGTTGCTATTTGCAGAGAAGCAGTGGCCACTAGTCGATCATTGGTGCCAGTTCTTGCAGGTACGAGAAACTGCATCTGGATCCTTCAACTATGCTATCTTCTATTTATAACTCATAAATTTATTCATATATTAAAAATTATTAAAATTTATCATGTATTCAATTCGTTCTTCTATGCAAAATTTCAACTCTCAATTGTCGGAAAACAACTGAAACTTGAAGAAGTAATGGAAAGTTAAATTCAGATGAAAAACATGTAGTCTGATTAGTTGAAATTTTAAATCTCAGGTACTTGTATTAATCATGAACTACAGTTTTGGATGGTTCTAATTTTATAAGGTGTAATAATTTGTTATATAGTGGGAAATTGATGAAGATCTGAAAGTCTGTTTGATGCTCCCACTCTGTCAAGAACTGGCTAAGACTGTCAAAGTTCCCAACAATCAAGTAGTTTATCATATCCTTCTCTGGATGGTTTTCCAAATTGTTTTTACAACTGAAAATAGGAGAAAATATCAAGTTTATAGAGCTCAATTATTAGATATCAAAAGGACTCCAATCCAGTGGTCAAACCCATTCTTGATGTGTTAAGGGATAAAATCCCACATCGAAATAAAGATGAAAGTATAGACCAATTTATAAATATTTGGGCTACTCTTCTTAAGAAGATTGACATTTTAAGATGGAACTCAAAATTTTAACATGATATCAGAACTCATTAAACTCTAACGGGTAATTCGACCCGATTAAGACTCAAAAAGTGAGCATACGAATTTCAAGATTGATCTGCTCATATGAGCCACCATCTTGCGGGAGAATGTTAAGAGATAAAATCCCACATCGAAATAAAGATGAAAACATAAACCAATTTATAAATATTTGGGTTACTTCTCTTAATAAGGTCGATCTTTTAAGATGGAATTCGAAATCTTAACATGATGAACAATGCCTGAGGCCCTGAACAGGGTCTTCAAGAAAGCAAGATCTGCTACAAGTTATCAATATTATGTAACTATCCTGAAAAAAGAAAGAACTTAGAACATTATGCCGAGATAATAGTCCAAGGCATAATCCTAACTCGAAGAGGAATAGTGTCTCTTTTCCAGGACTAAAATCAATCAGTCAATCACAAATCAGGAAGGACAAACTAAAAACGTAGACTCAACGTAGGTACGGTGGAACTATAATGCTGAACTTGTTTGTTTGAGAGTTCCAGAAACGCTGTTGCTTGGACAAAATAAATCAACTTCATGCATGATTTTTTAGCTAGTGTTCTCTTGGGGTTGACTCTGAGATTAACGTGTCGCACTTTTTGATTGAGCTTTGACTGACTTGTATTTTATGTGCTTGTTCATCCTCATGTTTACGTTTATAATTACTTTTTTCTCAAATAAACTACTAAATGACCATTTTTCTTTCTTAGTCTCTCTTTATACACGCTTTTTGTGACAATTTTACATTCTTGGTTTTGATGATTCAGGCACGACATAACAAGGCCATATCACGGGACACCTGGTCCCAACTGCTGGAGTTTGCAAGGGTAAATGTGAATAAAATGAATAATAACAAACTTTGCTAGGCCAAGCTACACCCCCAATTCCCCCTTCTTGTTACCCTCCATGGCTCACCATCCATGTCACAGCTTGTCTCTTTTATTTGGATGACTCGTGTTTTTTGGTGAATCAAAACTTGAAATAGTTAACAAATCACCCTTCCCAGGACCCATGAATGTGCACGATAATCTTAGGATATACATGATTTTGTTTTCTTGCTTACAAAAATAGTCGGGATTATTATATCACTTACCACAATAGATATTGTTTTCTATGAATGCAGACCGTGGACCATGCATTGTCAAATTACGATCCTGCAGGTGCTTGGCCATATCTCATCGATGAATTTGTTGACTACTTGACCGAAAATAGCATAATTCAGAAGGGTAAGTTGAGTGATTGGAGCTACGAGCTTTGAAGGGTTGCTTTGAGTGATTGGAGCTACGAGCATAATCATGAGTTTGCTTCAAATGGAATTATACACCCGTATTTTTACTGACCATTTTATCGATTTTGGAAGAAACAATTACTGGTGTGGTTTGCATAATTTAATTGATGCACTTGACTGTGAGTTGCAATATTTATTTTTTGAATTAGAACCTAACCGTTTATACCTATGGCATTATTCCTTTTACCATGGAGGCAACAATGAATGTGCATTTTGTTATCAATGTGCAATGGACAGGTGGCCTTTTCGATACTAGATATCCATGCTCGAGTATCAACATATGATGTTGAGCCATTTTCACAAATAATGCTCTCTTGTAGACTTGAAATTGGAGTATTGATTTTCTTGAAGAGCAACGATATTTAACACAATTAGTGTTAAGAATAATACTTTTTAGCATTACTGATGTTAGAACACCAATTTAGGTGACATGAAGGGATAGATTCAATAAAAGGTAAAATTAGGTGATTGCGTCACCTGAGTTGGTATTTTAATGTCATTGGTGTTAAATAGTATAATTATCTATGTTAAATACCAGTGATAGCATCAGTGTCATTGAATTACAAGTTCGGTTAAATACAATAAATTATGGTCCATTTAATAGGGCATATGATATGATAACATCTAGACTGATATTCGATATCACTATTATTAGATAACATTACTATCTAGCTACAATCTTGCTACATTTACATTAATTTAATTTGGATGACATTCTTATGAGTTGATAGTTTATACATTGATTTTTAAAATACTTTAAACAATTAATGACACAAATTTTGACAACTCACGTAAAGTCAAAAACGATATCATCTAAAAATGTACATCTCAATTAATTCATCTAGTAAAGCTTTGCAATTGTGAATGTTTTTGTACTTTTTACCTTGAAATTCTATCAACCTAAGGTTTGTCATTTTGCACCATCATTGCAAGTAATTGAGAAAAATAACGATTCCAATACATTTTTGGAGGGACATTGATTCTCTTCAACAGTTTTGTTTCAAAATACATCACAAATTACAAATTTAGCCCTTGTTTGATTCACATTA